>ML800381.1:284618-316826 GCA_009831015.1 Picea engelmannii
GGAAGATCCTTCTAGAAGCGGAAGCTTCTATTAGGTCTTCTTACATCCGCCTTATTCTATTTTATTGAAAGGCCTTATTAATATTGACCTTTATTACATCCGAATACATTGATCTACCTATGTGCGGGTTAGGACCTTAAAAGAGGGTTTGAACAGAATAGAAGATAAATTAGTTAAAGAGAGTGGCTCAAGTAAATCTGGGAGTCACAAACCTTCAGAGGATAAAAGAAAAGAAAAAATTACTAGTAGACATCACCATCATTCCTAAAGGCATTCCAATAAGAGAGCCGGAAACAACTCAAGTCTATCCCCTATTAGAAGGTATAAGAGATCTAGGGTGGATAGCTAAGAGGAGAAATGAACAAAATCAAACTTCCTACATTTGATGGTGAGCACAAGAAGGATGAAGATACATAAACATGGTTACTAGGAATGAGAAAGTATTTTCAATTGCATAAGTATTCTTCTCATGCAGAAGGTAGAATCGCTATCTATCAACTCAAAGGAAAGGCCTCCATGTGGTGGGATCAACTTGTCTAGGTGCATCACATTGTAGAGAAAGGTGTTACTTGGAGGGAATTCAAGAAGCATTTTGAGAAGAAGTACTTGACTAAGAGATACTATGACAAGAAAATGAAAGATTTCTTTGAACTCAATCTTGGAAGTATGACCATAGATGAACATGAGAGAAGGTTTCTGGAACTATTGAAGTATCTCTCTTTCATCAAGGATGAGACAGTCAAAATTCAAAGGTATTTAAGTGGATTACCATCGTTCATCAGTGACAAAATACAATATGATGATCCCAAGACATTAGAAGAGACCATAAGGAGAGCCAAATGCCTATATGATCAACAGAAAGCAAGGCCAGCTTTCCAAAAGGCTTGGGAAGACAATAAGAAATTCAATATGGATCAGAGGAAAAAGGGATCTAAGCCACCATTCTTCAGAAATAATCTGTAACGTCCTCCTAGTTACGACAACAACTCTGATAACAGGTGCAAAAAAAAAAATTGTTTAAGGTGTGTGTGCGCACGTAAAAAGGAAATAGACACACTTGACTCTACATCGCCACCAGATGACTAACAAGACACAACCACGATGATCACAACAAGAATACATAAGGAGCACAACAAGTAACTGCAAGCATTAAACATATTGTTTTATGTACAGTACGAACACAGATGGAAGAATCCATAGTAGTAGATTTTACTATTTCTGCACAAGAAAGCAGGGCGTTTAATCTTAGTTCTCTGCTCCGGAGAGAGAGAAGGTCAGATAGGCTCCTGGCCGACTGCTTAGGCAGAAACTAGTAATCTTTGTCAAGAGGTCGCAGTGGTGGGAACTCTACCTTTAAAGAGTCGAGACTACTAATACGACCTTAGAGGTGTGTCGCAAGAGTGGAAACCCTTCCTTTAAAGGGCCCGAGACTCTTGATACGGCACTAGATTCTTTACACAGAAAATAATCACACACACAGACTTATATACAGAGTGACTAGCTTTATCAGATCGAAAAGTCTGATATCATAAAACTGTGAGTTTGGACAATTCCAATTATAGTACTAACCCTGAAATTAATAAACAATCTCAATACATCCTATATGTTACATATACCATAAAATTACAATAACATTATCTTAAGAACCTCACATCTTATGTTATAATAACCTTGCAACTAAAACATCAATCGCCAACCACATTACTCCTTGTATGCTACCAATGCAATGAAGTTACAATAACTTTACCATAAAATAAATCAACATTATACTGATCATAACTAAATAAAATGACGACCACCTTGCAACTTACAAGTTATCTACAACATTATTTCCACATTTACATAAAACATATACCCAACATCACCTTAACAGTTCCATAACCATTAGCACCAACATTAAACATTTCATTATACTATCGTTACTTTAAACATTACACTAACATTAACCTTACCCTAAGCATTTAACATGAAGCATTACATTACACGATTCTTCCATTGCGCGCAAGTCTCATTCATCAGGCAACATGTCATTCAATTCTTAAATAATCATGGGCGCCAGAATAAGTAAGTTTAAGCCATAATTAGAAATAACTATATAAAAACTAAATATCTAGATCCACCATCTACTACATAAATCCTCAATGTGTAAAAACTAAATCTATGTCAATTATTCACTACATACTAACCACTGCTCAAGTAGCGATAACTAAAACCATCGGTATTGCATCCATAAGGCCATACGGTGCCATCTAAAACAACACTAAATATACATCAATAAGCTAGTCAGAACTTCGCCAAGGTTAACATGTAAGTAACATCAACTATAGGCTAACTAGCTTGGCTAAAATAAAAAAAGGGAAGAGCCATTAGCAATTGGACACTAAATGCAACCAGTTTTAGCAAGGTTAAATGCAACCCATCATTAATCCAACGTTCCTTCCAACTAGTCATTACTCTTGATGACCATAGCATCTATATCAACTAGAATGATGCCATTAAATGTACAATTAAGCGATCACAAGACCCTTATCGCAAGAAATTAATAATGCATTCTCAATCATAGATCAATCAACAAGTCTGGAAATTGCAATATAGTCAATATTCACCAATCAACTGTAATCATTACACCTTCAAATTGGGCAGTTCTAATTTAACCATGTTCTCATCTACTAGCTATTAACATTAATTGAAACATCAGCCAAATAAAGTAGCTTGCTATTAATACATACTAACTAATATAAAGTAGTTGTTGCTTTGAAAAGTTAACTAATACAAGATAGATTGCCTTTATTAAATAAAGTAGATTGCTATCATTAACCCAAATAATTGAATTGCTAATTCAGAAAAAATTATTGACAAGGGAGCTTGCTCTTAACAATAAAGTCAGATCTAATTTACAAAAACAAAATGCCAGATCTAATTTCCAGAACGAATTCTCAGATCTAATTTACAAAAACGAATTGCGAGAACGAATTCTAATTGCCAGATCTAATTTACAAAAACGAATTGCTAGAACTAATTTACAAAAACGAATTGTCAGATCTAATTTACAAAAACGAATTGTCAGAACGAATTCTAATTGCCAGATCTAATTTACAAAAATGAATTGCCAGATCTAATTTACAAAGACAAATTGCCAGAACTAATTTACAAAAATGAATTGTCAGATCTAATTTACAAAAATGAATTGCCAGAACGAATTCTAATTGCCAGATCTAATTTACAAAAACGAATTGCCAGATCAAATTTACAAAAACGAATTGCCAGAACGAATTCTAATTGCCAGATATAATTTACAAAAACGAATTGTCAAATCTAATTTACAAAGACAAATTGCCAAATTTAATTTACAAAAATGAATTGCCAGAACGAATTCTAATTGCCAGATCTGATTTACAAAAATGAATTGCTAGAACTAATTTACAAAAACGAATTTCCCATACATCTATATAAAAATGCTCATAGAAGTTTATAAACACCCACAAAAATGTAAAAACGCCCACGGCAAAGGTAAAAACGCCCACTGGGATATTTAAACACCCATAGACATGTAAAAACGCCCACGGAAATGTAAAAACACCCACGACAAAGGTAAAAATGCCCACTGGGATATCTAAACGCCCACAGAAATGTAAATACACCCATAGAAATGTAAAAACGCCCACAGAGATTTATAAATGCCCACGGTCATCTAAAAATGCCCACATCAATATAAAAACGCCCACAGAAATTTATAAACGCCCACAGTGATATAAAATGCCCCCATTAACATATACACACAGCCATAAAATCTCTTTTGTCCCAACCGACATGCAACAATAGAGTAAGAAGAATATTTTATAACTGTAACACAATTTCAATCGCCACAAAACAAGGCAAGAAAACCAATCGATCCAACGAGTATCCAAGCAGATTGAAGCTAAGTATTTTTCATCTCACAATGCCAATACAAAAATGTTGATAACAATAAGAGAGGGCCAAGGTCCTAATACCTTCTATCATGCAAATGAAAAACATACCGTTGCCTTAATTCCCGCCTCGAATGATGACCGCACGCTCCGTACCACTCATGCTCCGTGTCGCTCCCCTTCTCGACCATTGAGACTACACCGGTACCTCCCAGCCAATCGCTAGGGGTAATCTACTTCCCCCTTAGCCCCCCGAGCCGTAAAGGGGCCACACACTATCCAGACGGTGCGTCTAGCTTCCCAGCTCGCCTCGCAAGGCCGAGCTACCAGTCCTACCCAAGCTAGAAAATCCCAACTCTCCACAAGTAATCAGTCAAGTCAAAATTCCGGCAGCGTAACGTTACGCTCACAATCGATCCCTTTCTTCCTCATCTTCTCTTTATTTTATAGAGTTGTCCAAAACTCACACTTTCCCTAAATCACTTTTAATTTAGTTTTAATAAAAAATATTCTAAATATTCTCCTTCGCACAAGTGTCATCCATCCCTCTCTTTCCTCAAATAATTATTTTCTTTAAATTATTAAATTACTCATTTCCCTCACCCACCTAGATTTGCTCCTAAATTTCCTCCTAGGTGTTCCTAGATCCCCTTACATGTTTTAAATAATTTCCTTAAAAATGAAGTTGCTAAATTAGCTCAAATTAGAAGGTTCTTAATTACAGATTCTTTACTATGTTGACCTCGCGTTTTACCATAAGTTCCCAACTTTCATTTATTATGTTTCCTCCATTACTTGGTTTCCTAATTCTTATTATTCTCTTCTTTCCCCTTTTTATTAGAGCCAAAATGGCAGTTGCGTTATTTACTCTTTTCCCTTTATTATTAATTTAAAATCTTTGTATACTTCCACAAGTTAATAATTTATTTCCTCTTTACAAATTTAAAACCACGGATTTTAATTAAATTATTCATCTCTTCATTTTACCCTCTAAATTTAAGAAGACTAAAAACTATTACTTAAGTGGGTTTTAGTTTATATCTTTATTTTTATTTTTATAGAGTCTTTTTCTTAAGGCTAAACAAAATTTTACCCTAGAGAAGTTTCAGACTTAGGTTTAGATTCTGAACTGGGCGACAATTATTTAGGGAAGTCGTTTTAAGAATTTCTTAAGGTGTTAAATGTCTTAGGGCCATCTAGGTTTGTTCCTTCCTCAACATCAATGCGACGTGCCCTTCAGGGTGCACCACGTGCTCCAAGGGTCCCACTCGCCCCGGTTGTTTCTCTTGCGCGATGTGCCCTTCAGGATGCACCACATGCTCCAAGGGTGCCACTCACTAACTTGTGTTTCTTTCACGCGATGTTCCCTTCAGGATGCACCACGTGCTCCAAGGGTGCCACTCATCGACTTGTGTTTCTTTTGGGCGACAAGCCCTTCAGGATGTACCACGTGCTCCAAGGGTGCCACTCGTCAACTTGACTGATTGGTAGACATCTATAACCCCTAGAATCAACACTCCGCCAGGTGAACTTGTGGGAGACTAAGGGCTCTAAGGAATAAGGCCCCGGCCTTATTGTGCGCCCCTTAGAATCATCGTGAACGACTGTCGCAGTCTACCCTCATGGCATCATGGATCCTCTCGAACTAAGTAATCGTTAACCTACAGTTTGAGCCACAGCGGGAGTGCTAGTAGGTTGTGGCAGGGCTGCTGTCCACCCCTCTCCCTCAACCTCTCTGGAAATCGTGTGTGACCCCTTTACTCCATATGTGAGTCTGGTTGGCAAGCTATCAGCAGCCTGGATCATCAACAATCGTGTCAGAACATGTCAACATCATATCATCAAATCAATGAAATATCACAGTAAATAAATTAACCCAAATAACACACTCCCTGACTCAATCCGGAGTCCAAGGGGTTCCACCGATGCCTCTACATCCTCAAGGTCCAAAACCCTGCACACTCAATAAAACTGATTCAATAGCACTTGTCTACGTCAAAGCAGTAAAACATCAAGTCATCTATCATAACGCATCATAATCAAGGATAAATGTTTTAACATCATAAAAGTCCAGACACTTGTGAGCAAGTGTCCTCAAAGAATAGGTTTTCTCAGTGCGCCAGAGCGGGATGTTACATACACCCCCTCTTGGTATAAACTTCATCCCAAAGTTTCTCAGTATAAATGCCGAAATAAAAGTACCATAGTATTATAAGTCTATCTATCAAACAAAAATGGGAACTGCTGGCGCATATCATATGCGTTCTCCCAGGTCGCCGAGTGCGGGCTATAACTGTCCCACTGGACCTTGACCTGATCTACCGTTCGACGTCGTAACTGTCGAATGCGATGATCTAAGATGCGGACCAGCTCATCCATGAGCTCTCCCTCATCCGATACCTACAAGGAACTCATGTCAATCACGTGTGTAGGATCACTAATATAATGTCTCAAAACAGATACATGAAAAACATCGTGCATACGCCTCAAAAAATCAGGTAACGCTAGTCGATAGGCCACGGGCCCCTTTCTATCCACAATCTCGAAAGATCCCATGAACCTAGGAGAGAGTTTAGCTCCATTTCCAAACTTGATCAAACTCTTATGTGGTTTAAACCGCAAGAAGACTCGATCGCCGACCTCGTAACTACGGTCGACTCAATGCGCATCGGCATAACTCTTTTGTCGATCCTGCGCTTCTTTAATCCTTAGTCTTATGGTTTGCATTTACTCTTCCATTTCTTGGATCACTTCTAGTCCCACCAGGACCCTATCCTCAAGCCGATCCCAACTCAAGGGCGTTTGACACGGTCACCCATAAAGAAACTCAAAAGGCACCATCTTAATGGTGCTCTAGTAACTGTTGTTGTAAGCGAACTCTACTAGAGCCAAGAATTCCTCCCAACACTTTTGTTGGTCCATCACGTACATGCACAACATGTCTTCCAAGGTTTGGTTCGTTCATTCAGTCTATCCGTCAGTCTCTGGGTGATACGCAGTACTAAAATTAAGTTGGGTTCCCAAGGCCTCTTGGAAACTCGTCTAAAATGGTCCAGTAAACACCGATCCTCGATCGGATATAATCTTCTTAGGCATGTCATGCAGCCTCACAATCTAACTGATGAAAACTCTCGCTATGTCAGGTGCCTGATACGTCGTACACACAGGAATAAAGTGAGCACTCTTCGTCAGAGTGTCTACTACTACAAAAATCGAGTCATGTCTCCTTGTCGTTAGTGGAAATCCAACAATAAAATCCATCGAAATAACTTCCCATTTCGATTATGGAATGGCATGTGGTTGAAGTAATCCTACCGGGTGTCTATGTTCAGCCTTTACCTGCTAACACTCTAGACATCTAGCCACAAAGTTGACTATGTCAGCCTTCATTCCCTTCCAGAAGAATAAGGGTTTAAGGTCTACCCTCATCTTCGTGACTCTTGGGTGAGCCATGTAAACTGCTCTATGAGCCTTGCTCAGGATCAACATCCTCAACTCGTCATTTGGCGGTACATAAATCCAACCTCTAAACCTCAATAACCCATCGCTATCAAAAGAAAATCCCTCATATCATGGTACCATCATTGTGTTTTGTCCAAAAAAAACCTCGACCTCTATGTACCATTCGTCGTCATGATGTAAAGTGAGAATTTTCTCACGTAAGTTCGTCTGAAGAGGCAACACCGAGAAGATGTGTGGTCTCCGACTCAAAGCATCAACCACTTGGTTCATTGTTTCCTTTGTGTAAGTAATCTCGAAGTCGTACTCGCTAAGCAATTCCAACCAACATCGTTGTCACGCGTTCAGGTCGCTTTGCGTAAAAATGTGTTGTATTCCACAATGATCAGTCCTTAATTCAAATTTTCATCCAACAAGGTAGTGTCTCCAAACCTTCAAGGCATATACGATGGCTAATAACTCCAAATCGTGCGTCGCGTAGTTTTCCTTATGCCTTCTCAGTTTCCTCGAAATGTAAGCAATCACTCGTCCGTCTTGCATCAAGACTCTGCCTAAACCTTCCTTGGATGCGTCAGTGCATACCAAGAAGTCTGTGTCCATGTCAGGGACCTTTAGTATCGACGTTGTGGTCAACAACTCTTTAATCCTTCGAAATGCTTTCGTGCATTTCTTAGTCCAAACAAACTTCTTGTTTTTCTTCTGCAATTCCGTGATCGGATTTGCTATCTTCGAAAATCACTTGACAAACCGTCGATAGTATCCTGCTAAACCCATAAAAATACACACTTCTATGACATTCGTCGGCGCAGGCCATTCCATAATAGCCTCAACCTTGGCTGGATCCACGGTGATACCTTCGCCGGAGATGACATGCCCTAAGTAATGAATCCTCGATTGATAAAAAGAACATTTGGACAACTTCCCATACAATTTGTGCTCTCGTAGACATTGTAGTACCAAGCGCAAGTGCTCATCATGCTCCTTCGTCGTCAGAGAGTAGATCAAGATATCGTCAATGAATACTTGGACAAACTTTTCCAAGTACTCGCGGAACACCCCGTTCATCAAACTCATGAATACCCCTGGGGCGTTTGTCAGTCCAAACGGTAAAACAGTAAACTTGTAATGTCCAAATCTCATCTTAAAGGCGGTCTTAGGGACGTCGTCCTCCTTGATCTGTAACTAGTGATACCCTGATCACAAATCGACCTTGGAGAACACCGTCGCACCCTTCATTTGATCAAACAGATAATCAATTCTTGGTAAGGGATACTGATTCTTGATTATAGCCTTGTTAAGTTGATGGTAGTCAATGCAAAGCCTCCATGATCTGTCCTTCTTTCGTATGAAAATAACTAGTGCACCCCACAGTGACACACTAGGGTGTATCAGTCCTAGGTCCAACAACTCCTTCAGTTTCATTTTCATCTCTTGCAACTCTGGGGTCGACATCCGATAAGGCATTCTTGCTATCGGTTTGGTCCCCGGTTTCAGGTCTATGGTAAACTCCAATTCCCTCTCCGGCGGCATCCCTGGTAACTCCTCTGGGAACATGTTCACGAACTCTCTCACCACCGGAAGGTGTTCTAGACCTTCCGTTGCTCCCTTTTTGTTTAGCGGGAGGATCGCATAAAGCTTGCACCCCTTACGCATACTCTTCCATAACTGTAAGGAAGAGACGAACCTCAGGGATACTCCTTGGTTCCGTCCTACAATCACATGTCTCTGTCCTTCATCATCGACCAAGCTCAACCGTTTCATCTTATAGATGAGTATCACCTCATGCAATTCCAACCAATCCATAACAATCATGACGTCATAAGATCCTAAGATCGTGACGTACAAGTTGGCCCGCGTGACAAACTCTCCCAGGTTAAGGGCACAGCCCGTAACCTTTCCTCCAACCTTCTGTTTGGCTCCTGAAGCCATCTCTACGAAGCTAAACTTGTCCTGTTCAACTGCCTTTACCTTAATCCTTTTTAGCACTACACCAGAAATGAAACTCTCAGTAGCACCTGGGTCTATCAAAATACTAAGGGTCTGGTCAGCGACAATACCTGTGGTCTTGAGCATAGTCTACTGGTGCTCTGCCTGGCGGTTATTCACCGCTGCATGAATCCAATGGGCCTTGCCCATATCTCCCACAATAGTGGGTCCGGCTGATCCAGACACTCTGGTCCTCTCCATAGGACAGTCACGCCGGTAGTGTGGCTCCCCACATGTCCAACACCCCTTCTTCGGCCCAGTAGTCCTGGTACCTGAAGTAGAAGATGATGGCCCACCAACATGGAACCCAGGTCTGTTCTACTGAACAGACCGAAACTATTGTCGCTATTGCGGGCGACGTTGTTGTTGATGTTGTGGTCCCCGATAAGGTGTCCGCTACTGAGGTGGCGGTCGTCGGGGTGTAGTGAAAGTAGATCCTCTCTGGAAACCATGATATCCTGGTGTATGTCTCGCTGGTGTCTGATGTTGCGGTGTACCAGATGAACCCTGCCCTGCTGGTCTCGCTGGAGTCTTGGTCTGACACCCACTGATAAGCTCCTCCTCTGCTATGAGGGCCTTTTGGACAGTGTCGTGCAAGGTTTGAGGCATTAAGATCCTAACCTTTGCACCCAGGCTGTCATTAAGGCCAAACACAAACCTGTTGACTTTGAGCTTCTCAGTGTTAAGGTGCAAAGCATACCGGAGCAGCTCCATAAAACGTGTCTCGTACTTGGGCACCGTACGACCTACCTGTCGTAATGCATTGAACTCATTGAGCTGACGTTCAATGAATTCCTCTGAAAGGTACCTCTCTCAGAACCATTCCTCGAACAGTTCCCAAGACAGATCTTCAACAGCCATGTTTAGCTGCGATAGGAGCATCTGCCACCATAGAAAAGCGCTTCCCTTCAGTTGAAATACCTCCATGCGGACCTTCATGTTGGAGGTATAATCGCAAAGTGCGAAGCACATCGCCATATTCTCCAACCAAGCCTCAGCGGCAGCGCCATCCGGGGCACCAAAGAACTTGGGAAATTTAACCTTCTCGAGTTCACGGTGAATGCTACCTGTAATGGCTGGTGCGCGCGACGGAACCTCAGTGGGTGTCGGCGCCCTTGCCTCGTCTCTGTCCAATCGGTTGATCAGTGCCTCGGACATGCACTGAAAATATCTCATCATCCCAACAACATCGCTAACTGCTATATGCTCCTGTCTGAGAACCTGCTCGCCTCCCTGGGGGTTAGACCCTTCAGGCATGGATGCTACTGGAGGCGTCGCGCCTCCTCCCCTAGCACCTCGTCGTCTACCTCTGCGGCATCCTCTAACCATGATTACCTGCATACACACAATCAACTCAATCAAAAAGAGTATAATCAAATCAAATCACGTCACGAAAGCTATAGTGAATCCCAAGTCACGGGCCGAACCGGCTCTGATACCATATGTAACGTCCTCCTCGTTACAACAACAACTCTAATAACAGGTACAAAAAAAAATGTGTTTAAGGTGTGTGCACGCGTGTAAAAAGGAAACAGACACACTTGACTCTACGTCGCCACCCGATGACTAACAAGACACAACCACGATAATCACAACAAGAAGACATAAGACGTACAACAAGTAACTGCAAGCATTAAATGACATACTGTGTTATGTACAGTATGAACACAGATGGAAGAATCCATAGTAGTAGATTTTACTATTTCTACACAGGAAAGCAGGGCGTTTAATCTTAGTTCTCTGCTCTGGAGAGAGAGAAGGTCAGATAGGCTCCTGGCCGACTGCTCAGGCAGAAACTAGTAATCTCTGTCAAGAGGTCACAGTGGTGGGAAATCTGCCTTTAAAGAGCCCGAGACTACTAATACAACCTTAGAAGTGTGTCGCAAGAGTGGAAACCTTGCCTTTAAAGGGCCCAAGACTCTTGATACGGCACTGGATTCTTTACACAGAAAATAATCACACACACAGACTTATATACAGAGCGACTAGCTTTATCAGATCGAAGAGTATGATATCATACAACTGTGAGTTTGAACAATTCCAATTATAGTACTAACCCTGAAATAAATTAACAATCTCAATACATCCTATATGTTACATATACCATAAAATTACAATAACATTATCTTAACAACCTCACATCTTATGTTATAACAAACTTGCAACTAAAACATCAATCACCAACCACATTACTCCTTGTATGCTACCAATGCAATGAAGTTACAATAACTTTATCATAAAATAAATCAACATTACATTGATCATAACTAAATAAAATGTCGACCACCTTGCAACTTACAAGTTATCTACAACATTATTTCCACATTTACATAAAACATATACCCAACATCACCTTAACAGTTCCATAACCATTAGCACTAGCATTAAACATTTCATTATACTATCGTTACTTTAAACATTACACTAACATTAACCTTACCCTAAGCATTTAACATGAAGCATTACATTACACGATTCTTCCATTGTGCACAAGTCTCATTCATCAGGCAACATGTCATTCAATTCTTAAATAATCATGGGCGCTAGAATAAGTAAGTTTAAGCCATCATTAGAAATAACTATATCAAAACTAAATATCTAGATCCACCATCTACTACATAAATCCTCAATGCGTAAAAACTAAATCTATGTCAGTCATTCACTACATACTAACCACTGCTCAAGTAGCAATAACTAAAACCATCGGTATTGCATCCATAATGCCATACGGTGCCATCTAAAACAACACTAAATATACATCAATAAGCCATTCGGAACTTCGCCAAGGTTAACATGTAAGTAACATCAACTATAGGCTAACTAGCTTGGCTAAAATAAAAAAAGGGAAGAGCCATTAGCAATTGGACACTAAATGCAACCAGTTTTAGCAAGGTTAAATGCAACCCATCCTTAATCCAACATTACTTCCAACTAGTCATTACTCTTGATGACCATAGCATCTATATCAACTAGAATGTTGCCATTAAATGTACAATTAAGTGATCACAAGACCCTTATCGCAAGCAATTAATAATGCATTCTCAATCATTGATCAATCAGCAAGTCTGGAAATTGCAATATAGTCAATATTCACCAATCAACTGTAATCATTACACCTTCAAATTGGGCAGTTCTAATTTAACCATGTTCTCATCTACTAGCTATTAACATTAATTGAAACATCAGCCAAATAAAGTATCTTGCTATTAATACATACTAACTAATATAAAGTAGTTGTTGTTTTGAAAAGTTAACTAATACAAGGTAGATTGCCTTTATTAAATAAAGTAGATTGTTATCATTAACCCAAATAATTGAATTGCTAATTCAGAAAACATTACTGACAAGGGAGGTTGCTCTTAACAATAAAGTCAGATCTAATTTACAAAAATGAAATGCCAAATCTAATTGCCAGAACGAATTCTCAGATCTAATTTACAAAAACGAATTGCCAGAACGAATTCTAATTGCCAGATCTAATTTACAAAAACGAATTGCTAGAACTAATTTACAAAAACGAATTGCTGATCTAATTTACAAAAACGAATTGCCAGATCTAATATACAAAAACGAATTGCCAGATCTAATTTACAAAGACGAATTGCCAGAACTAATTTATAAAAACGAATTGCCATATCTAATTTACAAAAACGAATTCTGATTGTCGGATCTAATTTACAAAAATGAATTGCCAGATCTAATTTACAAAAACGAATTGCCAGATATAATTTACAAAAACAAATTGCCAGATCAAATTTACAAAAACGAATTGCCAGAACGAATTCTAATTGCCAGATCTAATTTACAAAAACGAATTTCCAGATCTAATTTACAAAGACGAATTGTCAAAACTAATTTACAAAAACGAATTGCCAGATCTAATTTACAAAAATGAATTGCCAGAACGAATTCTAATAGACAGATCTGATTTACAAAAATGAATTTCCAAAACTAATTTACAAAAATGAATTGCCCATACATCTATATAAAAACGCCCATAGAAGTTTATAAACACCCACAACAATGTAAAAACGCCCACGGCAAAGGTAAAAACGCCCACTGGGATATTTAAACGCCCACAGAAATGTAAATACACCCACAAAAGTGTAAAAACGTCCACAGCAATGTAAAAACGTCCACTGCAAAGGTAAAAACGTCCACTGGGATATTTAAACGCCCACGGAAATGTAAATACACCCACAGAAATGTAAAAACGCCCACAGATATTTATAAACGCCCACAGTCATCTAAAAACACCCACATCAATATAAAAACGCCCACATAAACTTATAAACGCCCACAGTGATATAAAACGCCCCCATTAACATATACACACAGCCATAAAATCTCTTTTGTCCCAACTGACATGCAACAACAGAGTAAGAAGAATATTTTATAACTGTAACACAATTGCAATCGTCGCAGAACAAGGCAAGAAGACCAATCGATCCAACGAGTATCCAAGCAGATTGAAGCTAAGTATTTTTCATCTCACAATGCCAATACAAAAATGTTGATAACAATAAGAGAGGGCCAAGGTCCTAATACCTTCTATCATGCAAATGAAAAACATACCGTTGCCTTAATTCTCACCTCAAATGATGACCACGCGCTCTGTACTGCTCCTGCTCCGTGCTGCTCCCCTTGCCGACCATCGAGACCACACCGTTACCTCCTAGCCAATCGCTAGGGGTACTCTTCTTCCCCCTTAGCCCCCCGAGCCACAAATGGGCCACACACTATCCAGACGGTACGTCTAGCTTCCCAGCTCGCCTCGCAAGGTCGAGCTACCACTCCTATCCAAGCTGGAAAATCCCAACTTTCCACAAGTAATCAATCAAGTCACAATTCCGACAGCGTAACATTATGCTAACAGCCGATCCCTTTCTTCCTTATCTTCCCTTTCTTTTATAGAGTTGTCCAAACCTCACACTTTCCCTAAATCACTTTTAATTTAGTTTTAATAAAAATATTCTAAATATTTTCCTTCGCACAAGTGTCGTCCATCCCCCTCTTTCCTCAAATAATTATTTTCTTTAAATTATTAGATTACTCATTTCCCTCACCCACCTAGAGTTGCTCCTAAATTTCCTCCTAGGTGTTCCTAGATCCGCTTACATGTTTTAAATAATTTTCTTAAAAATGAAGTTGTTAAATTAGCTCAAATTAGAAGGTTCTTAATTGCAGATTCCTTACTATGTTGACCTCACTTTTTACCATAAGTTCCCAACTTTCATTTATTATGTTTCCTCCATTACTTAGTTTCCTAATTCTTATTATTCCCTTCTTTCCCCTTTTTATTAAAGCCAAAATGGCAGTTGTGCTATTTACTCTTTTCCCTTTATTATTAATTTAAAATCTTTTTATACTTCCACAAGTTAATAATTTATTTCCTCTTTACAAATTTAAAACCACAGATTTTAATTAAATTATTCCTCTCTTCATTTTACCCTCTAAATTTAAGAAGACTAAAAACTATTACTTAAGTGGGTTTTAGTTTATATCTTTATTTTTATTTTTATAGAGTCTTTTTCTTAAGGCTAAACAAAATTTTACCCCAGAGAAGTTTCAGGCTTAGGTTTAGATTCTGAACTGGGAGACAATTATTTAGGAAAGTCGTTTTAAGAATTTCTTAAGGTGTTAAATGTCTTAGGGCCATCTGGGTTTGTTTCTTCCTCAACATCAATGCGACATGTCCTTCAGGATGCACCACGTGCTCCAAGGGTCCCACCCGCCTCGGTTGTTTCTCTTACGCGACGTGCCCTTCAGGATGCACCACATGCTCCAAGGGTGCCACTCGCTAACTTATGTTTCTTTTGTGCGACGTGCCCTTCAGGATGCACCACGTGCTCCAAGGGTGCCACTCTCCGACTTGTGTTTCTTTTGTGCGACGTGCCCTTTAGGATGCACCACGTGCTCCAAGGGTGCCACTCGCCAACTTGACTGATTGGTAGACATCTATAACCCCTGGAGTCAACACTCCACCAGGTGAACTTGTGGGAGACTAAGGGCTCTAAGGAATAAAGACCTCGCCTTATTGCGTGCCCCTTAGAATCATCGTGAGCGAATGTCGCAGTCTACCCTCACGGCATCGTGGATCCTCTTGAACTAGGTAATCGTTAACATATAGTTCAAGCCACGGTGAGAGTGCTAGTAGGTTGTGGCAGGGATGCTGTCCACCCCTCTCCCTCAACCTCTCTGGAAATCGTGTGTGACCCCTTTGCTCCATATGTGAGTCTGGTCGGCAAGCTATCGTCGGTCTGCATCATCAACAAACGTGTTAGAACATGTCAACATCATATCATCAAATCAATGAAATATCACAGTAAATAAATCAACCCAAACAGCACACTCCCTGACTCAATCTGGAGTCCAAGGGGTTCCACCGATGTCTCTGCATCCTCAAGGTCCAAAACCCTGCACACTCAATAAAACTAAGTCAATAGCACCTGTCTACGTCAAAGAAGTAAAACATCATGTCATCTATCATAACACATCATAATCAAGGATAAATGTTTTAACATCATAAAAGTCTAGATCACTTGTGAGCAAGTGTCCTTAAAGAATAGGTTTTCTCAATGTGCCAGAGCGGGATATTATATACACCCCCTCTTGGTCTAAACTTCGTCCCGAATTTTCTCAGTATAAATGTAGAAATAAAAGTACCACAGTATCATAAGTCTATCTATCAAACAAAAATGGGAACTGTTGGCGCATATCATATGCGTCCTCCCAGGTCGTCGAGTGCGGACTATAACTATCCCACTGGACCTTGACCTGATCTACCATTCAACATCATAATTGTCGAATGCGATGATCTAAGATGCGGACCATCTCAGTCGAGAGCTCTCCCTCATCTGATACCTGCAAGGAACTCATGTTAATCACGTGTATAGAATCACTAATATAATGTTTCAAAACAGATACATGAAAAACATCGTGCATACGCCTCAAAAAATCAGGCAAGGCTAGTCGATAGGCCACGGGTCCCTTTCTCTCCACAATCTCAAAAGTTCCCACGAATCTAGGAGATATTTTAGCTCCCTTTCCAAACTTGATCGAACTCTTATGCGGTTTAACTCGCCAGAAGACTCGATCATCGACCTCGTAACTACGGTCGACTCAATGCGCATCAGCATAACTCTTCTGTCGATCCTGCGCTTCTTTAATCCTTTGTCTTATGGTTTGCATTTTCTCTTCCATTTCTTGGATCGCTTCTGGTCCCACCAAGACCCTATCCTCAAGACGATCCCAACTCAAGGGTGTCTGACATGGTCGCCCATAAAGAAACTTAAAAGGCATCATCTTAATGGTGCTCTGGTAACTGTTGTTGTAAGCGAACTCTACTAGAGCCAAGAATTCCTCCCAACGCTTTTGTTGGTCCATCACGTACATGCACAACATGTCTTCCATGGTTTGGTTCGTTCGTTCGATCTGTCCATCAGTCTCTGGGTGATACGCAGTACTAAAAATAAGTTGGGTTCCCAAGGCCTCTTGGAAACTCGTCCAAAATGGTCCAGTAAACACTGATCCTCGATCGGATATAATCTTCTTAGGCACACCATGTAGCCTCACAATATCACTGATGAAAACTCTCGCTATGTCAGGTGCCTTATACGTCGTACGCACAGGAATAAAGTGAGCACTCTTCATCAGAGTGTCTACTACTACAAAAATCGAGTCATGTCTCCTTGCCATCAATGGCAATCCAACAATAAAATCCATCGAAATAACTTCCCATTTCAATTCCGAAAAGGCATGTGGTTGAAGTAATCCTACCGGGTGTCTATGTTCAGCCTTTACCTGCTAACACTCTAGACATCTAGCCGCAAAGTTGACTATGTCGGCCTTCAATCCCTTCCATAAGAATAAGGGTTTAAGGTTTGCCCTTATCTTCGTGACTCCTGGGTGAGCCATGTAAACTTCTCTATGAGCCTCGCTCAGGATCAACATCCTCAACTCGTCGTTTGGCGGTATGTAAATTCGACCTCTAAACCTCAATAACACATCGCTATCAAAAGAAAATCCCTCATATTGTGGTACCATCATTGTGTTTTGTCCAAAAAAACCCTCGACCTCTATGTACCATTCGTCGTCATGCTGTAAAGTGAGAATTTTCTCACGTAAGTTCGTCTAAAGAGGCAACACCGAGAAGATGCGTGGTCTCTGACTCAAAGCATCAGCCACTCGGTTCACTGTTCCCTTTATGTAAGTAATCTCGAAGTCGTACTCGCTAAGCAATTCTGACCAACGCCGTTGTCGCGCATTCAAGTCACTTTGCGTAAAAATGTGTTGTAGTCCACAATGATCAGTCCTTAATTCAATTTTTTGTCCAACAAGGTAGTGTCTCCAAACCTTCAAGGCATATACGATGGCTAATAACACCAAATCGTGCATCGCGTAGTTCTTCTTATGCCTTCTCATTTTCCTTGAAATGTAAGCAATCACTCGTCCGTCTTGCATCAAAACTTCGCCTAAACCTTCCTTGGATGCCTCAGTGCATACCAAGAAGTCTGCGTCCATGTCAGGGACCTTTAGTATCGGTGTTGTGGTCAACAACTCTTGAAGCCTTCGAAATGCTTCCGTGCATTTCTCGGTCCAAACAAACTTCTTGTTTTTCTTCTGCAATTCCGTGATCGAATTTGCTATCTTCGAAAATCCCTCAACAAACCGTCGATAGTATCCTGCTAAACCCATAAAACTACGCACTTCTGTGACATTCGTCGGCACAGGCCATTCCATAATAGCCTCAACCTTGGCTGGATCCATGGCGATACCTTCGCTGGAGATGACATTCCCTAAGTAGTGAATCCTCGATTGATAAAAAGAGCATTTGGACAACTTCCCATACAATTTATGCTCTCGTAGACACTGTAGTACCAAGCGCAAGTGCTCGTCACGCTCCTCCGTCGTCCGAGAGTAGATCAAGATATCATCAATGAATACTTGGACAAACTTGTCCAAGTACTCGTGGAACACCTCATTCATCAAACTCATGAATACCCCTAGGGCGTTTGTCAGTCCAAACGGTAAAACAATAAACTTGTAATGTCCAAATCTCATCTTAAAGGCGGTCTTAGGGACTTCATCCTCCTTGATCCATAACTGGTAATACCCTGATCGCAAATCGATCTTGGAGAACATCGTCGCACCCTTCATTTGATCGAACAGATCATCAATTCTTGGTAAGGGATATTGATTCTTGATCGTAGTCTTGTTCAGTTGACGGTAGTCAATGCAAAGCCTCCATGATCCGTCCTTCTTTCGTATGAAAATAACTGGTGCACCCCATGATGACACACTAGGGCATATCAATCCCAGGTCCAACAACTCCTTTAGTTTCATTTTCAGCTCTTGCAACTCCGGGGTCGACATCCAATAAGGAATTCTTTCTATCGGTTCGGTCCCCGGTTTCAGGTCTATGGTAAACTCCAATTCCCTCTCCGGCGGCATCCCCGGTAACTCCTCCGGGAACACGTCCTCAAACTCTCTCAGCACCGGAAGGTGTTCTAGACCTTCCACTACTTCCTTTTCGTTTAGCACGAGGATCGCATAAATCTTTCACCCCTTGCACATACTCTTCCGTAAATGTAAGGAAGAGACGAACCTCAGGGATACTCCCTGGTTCCATCCTACAATCACACATCTCTGTCCTTCATCATCGACCAAACTCAACCGTTTCGTCTTACAGTTGAGTATCACCTCATGCAATTCCAACCAATCCATACCAATCATGACGTCATAATATCCTAAGATCGTGACATACAAGTTGACCCTCGTGACAAACTCTCCCAGGTTAAGGGCATAGCCCGTAACCTTTCCTCCAACCTTATGCTTGGCTCCTGAAGCCATCT
This sequence comes from Picea engelmannii, assembly GCA_009831015.1. Classification (NCBI taxonomy): domain Eukaryota; kingdom Viridiplantae; phylum Streptophyta; class Pinopsida; order Pinales; family Pinaceae; genus Picea; species Picea engelmannii. Next base: position 303,826 of record ML800381.1, read on the forward strand.
CTACGAAGATAAACTTGTCATGTTTGACTTCCTTTACCTTAATCCTTTTTAGCGTTGCACCAGAAATGAAACTCTCAGTAGCACCTGGGTCTATCAAAATACTAAGGGTTCGGTCAGCGACAGTACCTGTCGTCTCGAGCACAGTCGACTGGTGCTCTGCCTGGCAGTTATTCACCGCTACATGAATCCAATGGGCCTTGCCCATATCTCCCACGGTAGTGGGTCCGGCTGATATGGACACTCTGTTCCTCTCCACAGGACAGTCGCGCTAGTAGTGTGGCTCCCCACACGTCCAACACCCCTTCTTCGGCCCAGTAGTCCTGGTACCCAAAGTAGAAGATGATGGCCCACCAGCCTAGAACCCAGGTATGTTTTGCTGAACAGGCCGAAACTGCTACCGCTGCTGCGGGCGACGCTGCTATTAATGATGTGGTCCCCGATAAGGTGTGCGCTGCTGAGGTGGTGGTCATCGGAGTGTAGTGAAAGTGGATCCTCTCTGGAAGCCACGATATCCTGGTGTATGTCTCGTTGGTCTTTGATGCTGCGGTGTACCAGATGAACCCTGCCCTGCTGGTCTCGCTGGAGTCCTGGTCTGACCCCCACTGATAAGCTCCTCCTCTGCTATGAGGGCCTTTTGGACAGTGTCATGCAAGGTTTGAGGCATCAAGATCCTAACCTTTCAACACAGGCCGTCGTTAAGGCCAAACATGAACCTGTTGACCTTGAGCTTCTCAGTGTTAAGGTGCGGAGCATACTGGAGCAGCTCCATAAAATGTGCCTCGTACTCGGGCACCGTATGACCTCCCTGTCATAATGCGTTGAACTCATTGAGCTGACACTCAATGAATTCCTCTGAAAGGTACCTCTCTCGTAACCGTTCCTCGAACAGTTCCCAAGACACGTCTTCAACAGCCATGTTCAGTTGCGGCAGGAGCGTCTTCCACCATAGAAGAGCGCTTCCCTTTAGTTGAAAGACCGCCATGCGGACCTTCATGTTGGAGGTATAATCGCGAAGTGTGAAGCACATCACCATATTCTCCAACCATGCCTCGGCAGCAGCGCCATCCGGGGCACCAAAGAACTCAGGAAATTTAACCTTCTCGAGTTCACGGTGAATTTTAACTGTAACGGCCGGTGCGCGCGGTGGAACCTCAGCGAGTGTCGGCGCCCTGGCCTCGTCTCTGTCCAATCGGTTGATCAGTGCCTCGGACATGCGCTGAAAAAATATCATCATCCCAACAACATCGCCAACTGCTATCTGCTCCTGTCCGAGAACCTGCACACCTCCCTGGGGGTAAGACCCTTTCAGGCGTGGATGTTACTAGAGGCATCGCGCCTCCTCCCCTAGCACCCCGTCATCTGCCTCTGCGGCATCCTCTAACCAGGATTACCTGCACGCACACAATCAACTCGATCATCAACAGTATAATCAAATCAAATCACGTCACGAAATCCGTAGAGAATCCCAAGTCACGGGTCGAACCGGCTCTGATATCATATGTAATGTCCTCCTCATTACGACAACAACTCTGATAACAGGTGCAAAAAAAAAAATTTGTTTAAGGTGTGTGCATGCGTGTAAAAAGTAAACAGGCACACTTGACTCTACGTCTCCACCCGACGACGAACAAGACATAACCACGATGATCACAACAAGAAGACATAAGGCGCACAACAAGTAACTGCAAGCATTAAACGACATACTGTGTTATGCACAGTATGAACACAGATGGAAGAATCCATAGTAGTATATTTTACTATTTCTGCAGAGGAAAGCAGGGCGTTTAATCTTAGTTCTCTGCTCCGAAGAGAGAGAAGGCCAGATAGGCTCCTAGCCGACTGCTCAGGCAGAAACTAGTAATCTCTGTCAGGAGGTCGCAGTGGTGGGAACTCTGCCTTTGAAGAGCCCGAGACTACTGATACAACCTTAGAGGTGTGTCGCAAGAGTGGAAACCCTACCTTTAAAGGGCCCGACACTGGATTCTTTACACAGAAAATAATCACACACACAGACTTATATACAGAGTGACTAGCTTTATCAGATCGAAGAGTCTAATATCATACAACTGTGAGTTTGGACAATTCCAATTATAGTACTAACCCTGAAATTAATAAACAATCTCAATACATCCTATATGTTACATATACCATAAAATTACAATAACATTATCTTAACAACCTCACATCTTATGTTATAATAACCTTTCAATTAAAACATCAATCGCCAACCACATTACTCCTTGTATGCTACCAATGCAATGAAGTTACAATAACTTTACCATAAAATAAATCAACATTACATTGATCATAACTAAATAAAATGACGACCACCTTGCAACTTACAAGTTATCTACAACATTATTTCCACATTTACATAAAACATATACCCAACATCACCTTAACAGTTCCATAACCATTAGCACCAACATTAAACATTTCATTATACTATCGTTACYTTAAWCATTACACTAACATTAACCTTACCCTAATCATTTAACATGAAGCATTACATTRCATGATTCTTCCATTGCGCGCAAGTCTCATTCATCAGGCAACATGTCATTYAATTCTTAAATAATCATGGGCGCCRGAATAAGTAAGTTTAAGCCATCATTAGAAATAACTATATAAAAACTAAATATCTAGATCCACCATCTACTACATAAATCCTCAATGTGTAAAAACTAAATCTATGTCAATCATTCACTACATACTAACCACTGCTCAAGTAGCGATAACTAAAGCCATCGGTATTGCATCCATAAGGCCATACGGTGCCATCTAAAACAACACTAAATATACATCAATAAGCCAGTTAGAACTTCGCCAAGGTTAACATGTAAGTAACATCAACTATAGGCTAACTAGCTTGGCTAAAATAAAAAAAAGGGAAGAGCCATTAGTAATTGGACACTAAATGCAACCAGTTTTAGCAAGGTTAAATGCAACCCGTCCTTAATCCAATGTTCCTTCCAACTAGTCATTACTCTTGATGACCATAGCATCTATATCAACTAGAATGCTTCCATTAAATGTACAATTAAGCGATCACAAGACCCTTATCGCAGGAAATTAATAATGCATTCTCAATAATAGATCAATCAGCAAGTCTGGAAATTGCAATATAGTCAATATTCACCAATCAACTGTAATCATTACACCTTCAAATTGGGCAGTTCTAATTTAACCATGTTCTCATCTACTAGCTATTAACATTAATTGAAACATCAGCCAAATAAAGTAGCTTGCTATTAATACATACTAGCTAATATAAAGTAGTTGTTGTTTTGAAAAGTTAACTAATACAAGGAAGATTGCCTTTATTAAATAAAGTAGATTGCTATCATTAACCCAAATAATTGAATTGATAATTCAGAAAACATTACTGACAAGGGAGGTTGCTCTTAACAATAAAGTCAGATCTAATTTACAAAAACGAAATGCCAGATCTAATTGCCAGAACGAATTCTCAGATATAATTTACAAAAACGAATTGCCAGAACAAATTCTAATTGCCAGATCTAATTTACAAAAACGAATTGCCAGAACTAATTTACAAAAACGAATTGCCAGACCTAATTTACAAAAACGAATTGCCAGAACGAATTCTAATTGCCAGATCTAATTTATAAAAATGAATTGCCAGATCTAATTTACAAAGACGAATTGTCAGAACTAATTTACAAAAACGAATTGCCAGATCTAATTTACAAAAACGAATTGCTAGAACGAATTCTAATTGCCAGATCTAATTTACAAAAATGAATTGTCATATCTAATTTACAAAAACGAATTGCCATAACTAATTTACAAAACAAATTGCCATATCTAATTTACAAAAACGAATTGCCAAATCAAATTTACAAAAACGAATTGCCAGAACGAATTCTAATTTCCAGATCTAATTTACAAAAATGAATTGCCAGATCTAATTTACAAAGACGAATTGCCAAAACTAATTTACAAAAATGAATTGTCAGATCTAATTTACAAAAACGAATTGCCAGAACGAATTCTAATTGCCAGATCTGATTTACAAAAATGAATTGCCAGAACTAATTTACAAAAACGAATTGCCCATACATCTATATAAAAACGCCCATATAAGTTTATAAACACCCACAACAATGTAAAAATTCCCACGGCAAAGGTAAAAACGCCCACTGGGATATTTAAACACCCACAGAAATGTAAATACACCCATAGAAGTGTAAAAACGCCCATGGAAATGTAAAAATGCCCACGTCAAAGGTAAAAACGCTCAATGGGATATTTAAACACCCACATAAATGTAAATACACCCACATAAATGTAAAAACACCCACGGAGATTTATAAACGCCCACAGTCATATAAAAACGCCGACATCAATATAAAAATGCCCACAGAAATTTATAAACGCCCACAGTGATATAAAACATCTCCATTAACATATACACACATCCATAAAATCTCTTTTGTCCCAACCGACATGCAACAACAGAGTAAGAAGAATATTTTATAACTATAACACAATTTCAATCGCCGCAGAACAAGGCAAGAAGACCAATCGATCCAACGAGTATCCAAGCAGATTGAAGCTAAGTATTTTTCATCTCACAATGCCAATACAAAAATGTTGATAACAATAAGAGAGGGCCAAAGTCCTAATACCTTCTATCATGCAAATGAAAAACATATCGTTGTCTTAATTCCCGCCTTGGATGATGACCGCGCGCTCCATATCGCTCCTGCTCCATGCCGCTCTCCTTGCTGACCGTCGAAACTACACCGGTACCTCCCAGCCAATCGCTAGAGGTACTCTGCTTCCCCCTTAGCCCCCTGAGCCGCAAAGGGGCCACACACTATCCAGACGGTACGTCTAGCTTCCCATCTCGCCTCGCAAGGTCGAGCTACCACTCCTATCCAAGCTAGAAAATCTCAACTCTCCACAAGTAATCAGTCAAGTCACAATTCTGGCAGTGTAACGTTACGCTAACAGTCGATCCCTTTCTTCCTCATCTTCCCTTTCTTTTATAGAGTTTTCCAAACCTCACACTTTCCCTAAATCACTTTTAATTTAGTTTTAATAAAAATATTATAAATATTCTCCTTCGCACAAGTGTCGACCATCCCCCTCTTTCCTCAAATAATTATTTTCTTTAAATTATTAAATTACTCATTTCCCTCACTCACCTAGAGTTGCTCCTAAATTTCCTCCTAGGTGTTCCTAGATCCCCTTACATGTTTTAAATAATTTCCTTAAAAATGAAGTTGTTAAATTAGCTCAAATTAGAAGGTTCTTAATTGCAGATTCCTTACTATGTTGACCTTGCTTTTTACCATAAGTTCCCAAATTTTATTTATTATGTTTCCTCCATTACTTAATTTCATAATTCTTATTATTCTCTTATTTCCCCTTTTTATTAGAGCCAAAATGCCAGTTGCACTATTTACTCTTTTCCCTTTATTATTAATTTAAAATATTTTTATACTTCCACAAGTTAATAATTTATTTCCTCTTTACAAATTTAAAACCACGAATTTTAATTAAATTATTCATCTCTTCATTTGACCCTCTAAATTTAAGAAGATTAAAAACTATTATTTAAGTGGGTTTTAATTTATATCTTTATTTTTATTTTTATAGAGTCTTTTTCTTAAGGCTAAACAAAATTTTACCCTAGAGAAGTTTCAGACTTAGGTTTAGATTCTGAACTGGGCGACAATTATTTAGGGAAGTCATTTTAAAAATTTCTTAAGGTGTTAAATGTCTTAGGGCCATCTAGGTTTGTTCATTCCTCAACATCAATGCGGCGTGCCCTTCAAGACGCACCACGTGCTCCAAGGGTGCCACTCGCCCCGGTTGTTTCTCTTGCGCAACGTGCCCTTCAGGATGCACCACATGCTCCAAGGGTGCCACTCACTAACTTGTGTTTCTTTCGCGCGACGTGCTCTTCAGGATGCACCATGTGCTCCAAGGTTGCCACTCCCCGACTTGTGTTTCTTTTGCACGACGTGCCCTTCAGGATGCACCACATGCTCCAAGGGTGCCACTCACCAACTTGACTGATTGGTAGACATCTATAACCCCTAGATTCAACACTCCGCCAGGTGAACTTGTGGGATACTAAGGGCTCTAAGGAATAAGGCCCCCGCCTTATTGCACGCCTCTTAAAATCATCGTGAGCGATTGTCGCAGTCTTCCCTCACGGCATCGTGAATCCTCTCGAACTAGGTAATCGTTAACCTACAGTTCGAGCCACGGCAGGAGTTCTAGTAGGCTGTGGTAGGGATGCTATCCACCCCTCTCCCTCAACCTCTCTGGAAATCGTGTGTGACCCCTTTACTCCATATGTGAGTCTGGTCGGCAAGCTATCGTCAGCCTGCATCATCAACAATCGTGTCAGAACATGTCAACATCATATCATCAAATCAATGAAATATCACAGTAAATAAATCAACCCAAATAGCACACTCCCTGACTCAATCCGGAGTCCAAGGGGTTCCACCGATGCCTCTACATCCTCAAGGTCCAAAACCCTGCACAGTCAATAAAACTGAGTCAATATCACCTGTCTACATCAAAGCAGTAAAACATCATGTCATCTATCATAACGCATCATAATCAAGGATAAATGTTTAACATCATAAAAGTTCAGATCACTTGCGAGCAAGTGTCCTCAAAGAATAGGTTTTCTCAGTGCGCCAGAGCGGGATGTTACATAATCCACAAGGACAGCAAACGCCTAAATAACCTATAACGATTGACACAGGGAATCAAGGGCCAAGGAAGTCACCAATGCAATGTTGGGGTTGTAAAGGGGACCATAGGTTCAGAGATTATACTCATAGAGTTGAAAAATGTAGGGTTGTTCACAATGTACAGCGAGATGAAATAGTGGAGGACATGGGAAGATATGTGCCAAGGATTTATGCAACCCTATACAATAAGCAAGTAGAGTATCAGTCCCACATGATTGAAGTGGAAGGTATGATCAACAACCAAACCCTTGCTATTTTGATTGATTCAGAAGCTAGTCATAGTTATATAGACCCTAAGATGGTGGAAAGTTTGCAATTGACAAGAAGCAAGCATGGGAAATCCTGGTTGGTGCAACTGGCTACAGGAGCCAGAAGAAAGGTTAATGAAATGGTTCAGTCATGCCTCATAGACATGAATGGACTGAACACTAAGGAAAATTTAAACATATTTCCTTTAGGTTCCTATGACTGTCTAATTGGGATGGATTGGTTGGACCAACATCACACTCTCTTAGACTAACACAACAAAGAATTTACTTTCCTGGATGAGGAAGGGAAACTAAGAAAGGTATAGGGAATCCCTAGGGTAGTAACCATTAGAGAAATTTTAGCATTGCAGCTGAAGAAGTGTTATAGAAAAGGATGTCAAATAGTTGCAGCTCATTTGGCAGAGACACCTAGAGATAAGGTGCCAAATTTGGAAGATTATGCAGTCCTGGAAGATTTTTAAGATGTGTTCAAGGAGGTACCCGGACTACCCCCAAGGAAAGACATTGATTTCTCTATAAATTTGATGCCTGGAGCAGCGCTAGTATCAAAGACTCCTTACAGAATGAGTACACCAAAATTGAAGGAGTTGCAAATGCAACATGAAGAACTTATGAAGAAGGGGTATATACACCCAAGCGTGTCACCTTGGGGTGCCCCAGTCTGTTTGTGAGAAATAAATATGGAACACTAAGGTTGTACATTGACTTCATATAGTTGAATAAAGTGACTGTTAAGAACAAGTATCCTTTGTCGAAGATTGATGACGTCTTTGATCAATTAAAGGATGCAAAGATATTTTCAAAGATAGATCTCAGATCAGGATACCATCAAGTAAGAATTAAATACGAAGATATTATCAAGACCACCTTCAGGACAAGGTATGGTCATTATGAGTTCATAGTGGTACCATTTGGGTTGTCAAATGCACTAGTTGTTTTCATGTGCTTAATGAATGGTGTTTTTCGAGAGTATTTAGACAAGTTTGTCATTGTCTTTTTGGATGACATTCTTATATATTCCAAGTTAGAGGAAGATCATGAACATCATTTGAGGATGGTGTTGCAAGTATTAAGGATCGCAGACCCAGAAGAAGACTTCATTGTATGCACCAATGCATGTAATGAAGGACTTGGTGGAGTCCTCAGTCAAAATGGGTTTGTCATATGTTATGAATCAAGGAAGTTGAAGGATCATGAAAGAAACTATGCCACTCATGATTTGGAGTTGGTAGCCATGGTGCATGCCCTGAGGAAATGGAGACACTACCTCATGGAAAAGAGGTTTGAGCTAAGAACAGAGCACAATGGTCTGAAATATTTATTTGATCAACCAAATCTAAATGTTAGACAAAGTAGATGGTTAGAATTCCTAAGAAAATATGACTTTGGTATAAATCATATTAAGGGGAAAGAGAATAAAGTGGTTGATCCACTTAGCAGGAAGGTGCACGAATTACATGCTACAGCTATTAGCATGTACCAAATTGATATTAAAAGAAAAATTTCGGAGGCTGCAAATGCAGATCTACAGTACAAAGAATTGGTAGCAATTCTACAACAGGGTAAGATGCTTCAGAAGGTGGATAATTATAAGTTGGGAATAGATGGAATATTGTTGCGCAAGAACAGGATTTTTTTCCCAAATGTCTAGAACTTGAAATGTATGATTTTTCATGAAACGCATAATGTTACTTATGCAAGGCACCCTAGATATCATAAAACCATGGCAGCGATCAAGATCCATTACTTTTGGCCAGGTATGAAGAAATATATCACTAAGTACATCGTTAGATGTATGGAATTACAGAAAATGAAAGTTGAGAATAGGCATCCAGTGGGGTTGTTGCAACCTTTAACCATTCCTGAGTGGAAGTGGGAAATGGTGATAATAGATTTTATTACGGGATTTCCTAGAATAGGCAAGTTGCATGATTCGATCATGGTGGTGGTGGAAAAACTTACAAACAATGCCCATTTTATTCCACTAAAAACTACGCACAAGGAAACAGAGGTTGTTGATATTTTCATGAAGGAAGTGGCACGATTGCACAGGATTCCTAAAACAATTGTGTCCGACAGAGACCCGAAATTCACCTCGAATTTCTGGAAAGGATTGTTCAAAGGATTCGAAACAAATCTAAACTTTAGTACAACTTATTATCCTGAGTCTAATGGAAAGACAGAAAGGGTGAATAGGGTGATAGAAGATATATTGATAATGTATGTGATGGACAAACCATCGAAATGGGAAGACTACCTACACTTGGTAGAATTTGCGTACAACAATGGGTATCAAACATCATTGAATATGAGCCCATTTGAATCACTTTGCGGTAGAAAGTGCAATACTCCAGTGAGTTTGCATAATCCAGCTAATAGGATAGTAGTTGGGCCAGAGTTGCTCAGGGAAATGGAGGACCAAATGACAAAAATTAAGCAGATATTAAAAGTTTCCCAAGACAGACAGAAAAGTTATGTCAATAAGAACAGAACCCACAGAGAATTCAAAGTGGGTGATCATGTTTTCCTAAAAGTGAAATCTAACAGGAGTTCCCTAAAGCTGGGAAGCTACGCCAAGTTGGCAGCTAGATTTTGTGGGCCTTTTGAAATCCTAGAGAGGATTGGTCCAGTTGCTTATATGATTGTATTGCCTACATCTATGTTTGTTCATAATGTCTTCCATGTATCATTGCTAAAGAAATATATACCTGATGTTAATCATGTTATTGACTGGAATGTGCTTCAGGTGGAATAAGAAGGCGCTTTTCAAGTGCATCAGATGCACATTTTGGACCGAAAAGTCAAACATCTATGGAACCGAGCCATAGGGATTGTAAAGGTTCAATGGACCTGGTACGGTCCTGAGGATGCTACTTGGGAGCATGAAGATGCAATGTGGACAGAATACTCGCATCTTTTTGAATATTTTTGAAAACTTTGTTATATATGGGTGTATGATGCACTGATGGCGATGCATAAATAAGGGGAGGGGATTGTAATATCCCTCGGTTGAACCCAATTGTAATGTAATATAAATGTACTTGATTTGGTGAGCTATTTTGACCTCATTTGGTAATGCACATCATGTGGCATAGTGTGCGCATGAACTGCATAATAAAATGATGTAATATGCACATTCCAGGATATCGCATGCAATAACTAGGGTGCACGCAGTATAGAGGACAAAGAGCCTCATGTATATGATATGTGTTATAGGCTAGTGAGTCGGTTATTATAAGTTGGGATGCTTATGTTTTGGTATTAGGCCGGAACACCTAGATGTCAAAGGCCAATGCGCCTACTTTGTACATGACTCGTGATTAATATAAAATACATCGTTGCACATAAACCGATCATGATAAAAGAGATGGGGGACTAAACTTCACCAGTTAGGGAAAGGGAGGGCCAAAAGTCAAGGGAATATTATATTAATATTTCCTAAAACATAAAGTATGGATAATTATTTTATCCTAAGTTATAAAGTTGGAGACAAGTGGACCAAAGTAACTTTCGATATGGCAAGTGTCAATTTGGGGACATGCATTCATATCGAGGGGAACTTAGCTCATTTGGTGAATTTTTCACAGATACCTTACCAACAGCCTGACCATCATTCTCACCATCACTTTCACAAAGAGTTCACAGTGATTCCTTTCCATACTCAATTATCCAATCAATGATTCCATGAATATTTTCACCCATGCATTATGTTATCCTTGAGACAACCATTTCACCATTCTGGATCTTGTTCCCGTAGCCCTTTTCGGTTGGTGTACCTGGTTAGCTTGGAGAGGGATTGAAGAAGCGGGTTGTTAGGCCCGTGAAAAATTATCTGAGTGAGAGAATTGTTGGGGATTGATTCCTGAAGGTGCTAAACTGAAGCTACAGTGCTCTGAGACTTTCGATCCGGCCTGTTGCTGAAGCCCTGGAAAGGAAGTGGGGAAGTCAAGGGAGTGTTGAGAAGAGAAGGGGCACACTTACTTGGGTGGGACAGGCATGTGGGGAATGAGAGGTTGTAGGTTGTTAGTTGAGTGAGAACCTGAGACAGAGTCTTTCCTATTGTCCATGAGCCTTAGCCTAGATAGGAACCCTTTACCCTGGGTGGAGTTCAGTCCCAGCTCGGGGGTGACTCACTGTTGAGAGTGATGAACAGTGTAGTCTGTTAGCACTGTAATTTTCCCAAGGCTGTGAGGCAGTCACAGAGGCAACATCAAAACCACTTCGAGTATTGGATCCAGCCCTCCAAGACTCAGAGAGGGATCTCTCTGTCTGATATAGCTTTGTTTGAGGAGGTATTAGGCTAGTTATGAAGAACATGGGTTGGGGTTTTTAAATGATGGTTTGGAACAGCAAGGAGGGCCATTGGGCATATGGGGTCTGTGCTTAAAAAAAATGTGATTTACATCAGATCTGGACATAGTTCTTTCACAGGGCAAGGTAGTGGCAATATTGGATCGAATTAAGTTTAGATGGCGTCGATTTGAGGAAAAATAGGTGAGGAAAAAGCATAGGCAAAGGAGCAGTTAAGAATTCCTGAACTAAGCTTTTGCAGAAAACATAAAGATCATCAAAAGTCGAGAGGCAGAGTACCTGCTAATAAATTCTACCTCTATTACTTTCCTTCTGATAATAAGAAAACGAAAACAAGCATAATGATCACAGGAAAAACATTATACAGAGGAATAACACCACCACTATCACCACACAGGAATCCTATAAAAGAAATATATTCATTGTTGATCAATCATTAAAAATTACAGAGACATTCCCTGGCTAAACACAGCCCACAGTCTCGCAAAGAGCCTCACAGGTCGAACCATTTTACATTAAAATCATCTGGATAAATAGGATCAACCATCCCCATTAGTTTCGGAAGTCAGTTTAACCGCCTCGGCCAAAAATAGCCACCACTCCCACAAAATTTGGAGTTTTCTGCCATGAAAGACGGACCGTTTTTATGCGAAAAAGGGGTCCAATCAGACGTGATTTTATCTTCAATGATGACACCTGGGAGAAAACTGAAAGAGTTTATTGTATATGGGCATGTTCTGAACAAAAACCTCTTTCGGTTTCGCTGAATTCGTCCCCAGCTGGTCGTGACAGCTCTTGAAAGATCGGGACTGAAACGGAAAATGGAAAATCTAGAAAAATAGGCCTCGAAGATGTCTTCGATGCTCTCTTCTAGTGACTCCATTGCAAAAACTGAAAGAAATTTTTGTTCCTCGGCCCATGTTGAGAAAAAACCTCTCTCAGATTTTTAAAATTCATCTCCGTTTGCCCAAAAATCGGTCTGGAAGATGACATGGTAAAATAGGCAAAAATGGTAAATTTTGAAAAAAAGTGGTTTTTTTGCGGGAGGGCGGTATTCCAAACCCCCCCCCCCCTCGTTAAATGTAGACCGCCCGGGGGGGACCGGAATTCAATATGGTCACTTGATTTCAATGGTCAGATCTGGGCCGTTTAGATTGGCAAGTTTGTTATTTCAAATTCCGGACCCATCCCCCTCGTTAAATTCCGGAAGGTGGGGGGGGCTCCGGAATTAACTTGGGGCGTTGATTTAATTTATGGTTTAAGATGGAGGGTTTTGATATAAGGAAGGTAGGTGGGGGTATACGTAAGTGGATGGTGACATGAGGGCATGTGGGCGGGAGTGTGGATGGAGGGTGAGTGGAGTGTGAGGTGGGAGTGACGTGAGGGGGATGGGGAGTGGAGTGAGTGGAGTGTGAGGTGGGAGTGACGTAGGGAGTGAGGGGGGTGGGCTTAGGATACGTAGGTTAGTTTTGTTTTGGTTTTATTTGTTTGTTTTTTATATTATATTTTTTTTATATTATATTTTTTTAATTTTTAATATAATTTATTACTTTTTGCTTTTTTTAATGTTTTTTAATGTTTTTTAATATTTTGTGTTTATTTATGTATTTTATTACTTTGTTTATATTTTATTAATTATTATAACATGTTTATTATAATTGTTTTTATATATATTTTT
>ML800381.1:319343-334703 GCA_009831015.1 Picea engelmannii
CTTGTATCGGTCTGGGACTTTTGCAAGCACAGGAGATGAAGCAAGGGGCTTACAAACATCCAGAGGTTTAGCAGGAGTAGGAGACAAAGCAGGAGGCTTATGTCTCACTAGGGTTTCTACAGGTGCATCTGGGATGTGCACAGATGTATGAGCATGTACATGATCTACAACTAGGGATATGATCTCTTGAGACTCATCAATTGACTGATGGTCAAAATACTCTTCAACAATATACTTTTGATCAGGCTTATAAAAAGACAAGACATGATTGCAGATAAAACCAAAGATGTCTTGAATGCAATTTGAGCTTGAATACCTAGTCTTTCTAGGCTGCTTGGTCATGCTTCAGGTTCTTCCTCCAGTGGAGTCTTCGAGCTGGCACTATCTGGAGATGATTGGAGTCGCCAGGTGAATGATATCAGACTTCTTGTGTCTGGTCACTATCCACCATCAGTGATCAGAGCTGGAGCTTGAAGTGTACTACTGGGAAAAGCTCCCCAGTATGGTCGCCATTCTGTTAGCACTCTATAATTTTCCCAAGGCTGTGAGGCAGTCACAGAGGCAACATCAAAACCACTTTGAGTCTTGGATCTATCCCTCCAAGACTCAGAGAGGGATATCTCTGTCTGATATAGCTTTGTTTGAGGAGGTATTAGGCTAGTTATGAAGAACATGGGTTGGGGTTTTTAAATGATGGTTTGGAACAGCAAGGAGGGCCATTGGGCATATGGGGTATGTGCTTAAAAAAAATGTGATTTACATCAGATCTGGACACATTTATTTCACAGGAAAAGGTAGTGGCAATATTGGATCGAATTAAGTTTAGATGGCGTCGATTTGAGGAAAAATAGGTGAGGAAAAAGCATAGGCAAAGGAGCAGTTAAGAATTCCTAAACTAAGCTTTTGCAGAAAACATAAAGATCATCAAAAGCCGAGAGGCAGAGTACCTGCTGATAAATTCTACCTCTATTACTTTCCTTCTGATAATAAGAAAATGAAAACAAGCATAATGATCACAGGAAAAACATTATATAGAGGAAGAACACCACCACTATCACCACACAGGAATCATGTAAAAGAAATATATTCATTGATGATCAATCATTAAAAATTACAGAGACATTCCCTGGCTAAACACAACCCACAGTCTCGCAAAGAGCCTCACAGGTCGAACCATTTTACATTAAAATCATCTGGATAAATAGGATCAACCATCCCCATTAGTTTCGGAAGTCGGTTTCACCGCCTCGGCCAAAAATAGCCACCACTCCCACAAAATTTGGAGTTTTCTGCCATGAAAGACGGACCGTTTTTCTGCGAAAAAGGGGTCCGATCAGACGTGATTTTATCTTCAATGATGACACCTGGGTGAAAAATGAAAGAGATTATTGTATATGGGCATGTGATGGACAAAAACCTCTTTCTTTTTCGTCGAATTCGTCCCCAGCTGGCCGTGACAACTCCTGAAAGATCGGGACTGAAACAGAAAATGGAAAACCTGGAAAAATAGGCCTTGAAGATGTCTTTGATGCTCTCTTCTCGTGAATCCGTTGCAAAAACTGAAAGAGGTTTTTGTTCCTCATCCCGTGTTGAGAAAAAAACTCTCTCGTATTTTTAAAATTCGTCTCCGTTTGCCCAAAAATCGGTCTAGAAGATGACATGGTAAAATAGGCAAAAATGGTAAATTTTGGAAAAAAGTGGTTTTTTTTGCGGGAGGGCGGTATTCCGGACCCCCCCCCCCCCCTCGTTAAATGTAGACCGCCAGGGGGGGTCCGGAATTCAATATGGTCCGTTGATTTCAGTGGTCAGATCTAGGTCGTTTAGATTGGCAAGTTTGTTATTTCAAATTCCGGACCCCCTCCCCTCGTTAAATTTCGGAAGGTGGGGGGGGGCTCCAGAATTAACTTGGCGCGTTGATTTAATTTATGGTTTACGATGGATGGTTTTGATATAAGGAAGGTAGGTGGGGGTATACGTAAGTGGATGGTGACGTGAGGGCATGTGGGCGGGAGTGTGGATGGAGGGTGAGTGGAGTGTGAGGTGGGAGTGACGTGAGGGGGATGGGGAGTGGAGTGAGTGGAGTGTGAGGTGGGAGTGACGTAGGGAGTGAGGGGGGTAGGCTTAGGATACGTAGTTTAGTTTTTTTTTGGTTTTATTTGTTTGTTTTTTATATTATATTTTTTTTTAATTTTTAATATAATCTATCACTTTTTGCTTTTTTTAATGTTTTTTAATGTTTCTTAATATTTTGTGTTTATTTATGTATTTTATTACTTTGTTTATATTTTATTAATTATTATAACATGTTTATTATAATTGTTTTTATATATATATTTTATTAATTAGTTTTATTTAATTAAAACTAACCTAATTACTAACTTATTTACTAACCTAGTTATTAACTTAATTAATAATTAATTAATTATTAAATAGTCATTTATTTATTAGTTTAACCTAGACTAACTATATTGCTAGCATTGTTTATCCTAAGTTTGTTCATGCAGGGATGGAAGGCGGGATAATGGAGGCTGACAAAGGACAAGGGGGAGAGGATGCAGCGGATGAAGGATGCAGCAGGGTGATGGGGGATCGAGTGAAAAAGGATGGAGGGAGGAAACGGAATCACCTGAGCCAGACTTCATCATCACGAGGGAAAACGCCAAATCAACAATCGAAGAATCGACTCGCCTGTAATTATAGGACCCCAACATAGTCTATGGCTGGGAGGTTCGTGGACGGTTTGTACACATTTGGTGACAATATTTCTAAGATAAGTACCAATTGTATGATAAAATGATATGATGCTTTGTTATTTACATGCCTATGTTACAGTTTATCATATATGTGATTATAATTGCTTGTATGTTTATGGGCAATTCCCTGTAAATGTTGCATATCTGTAGTTACTGTTATTTCAGTATAAAAGTTGTATATTACAGAAAGTAATTGTTTGTTTGTGTTTATATGTAAAGCTTCCGCAAGATTGTTGTATGTATATGTTTTAGTTGCATGCGGTTTAAAGAGTAAATTTATGTGGCATAGCTTAGTTGACTATTGGGTATGTTATCGTATGTTCTGCAGTAAGGGAATGAAAGCGTTCCCTAGAGTAGCATGGTCCGGCTTGTTAAGTCTGGGAATGTTACCAACCAGTGTCAGAGCATGAGTGGTTTCTCTGGAGTGGCATACCCCAGCCTACGGGTGGCCGGGGGAACATTACAGTCTTGGTGTCCACTGTTGACTATCCCCCCTATGCTTTGATATAGTAGGTGGTACCATAGAGGCTATAATATTTTAGACTTCCTACCCAAGGTGACAACATAGGGAAGGTGGCGTTGTACTTGGGATCGACGTTGGCTAGAGTCACTCGGACTCCTTGGAGGGTTTCCCACTACTCGGTGAGGTAACTTGCACCAGGGAGTTAGTTTGTTAAGAAGGTTTTCAACATAACTTTCCCACCCATCGAAACTCATCCCCTTCATGCATCAATCCTACGATGCTTGATTACATCACCAACTAGTGCTTCTTTGTGAAAAGGTTTGTTTGCATGCTTGACTCCTAGATTAATTAGCGTGTGCTAGATAATACAAGTGTGAAAGAGTAACACTAATATAGTAATCATTATGATATTACTATGATACCAACATGATACTAGTAATGAAGTAGAACCATTGTACTAATTAGTTTTATAGCTTGATAGAACAATTCTTATGCATATCCAATTTCATTGACTATTCAGAAATATTGACTAAAGAACAGAGCATTTTAACTGTAATTTTAGAGTAATTTAGCCTTTTGATTTATCTGTTCTTTCAAAGAGTTCTAGTATTAATGAAAAAACATTTGTGTGTGCTTAATAACTAACATTTTTTCTAACCTTCTATAAATTACATAGAGCATTATTGTTTCATCGTTTCCTACTAGCTTCCATTAATTTTTACATGTAAAGAGTTCAACCTATCTATTGTGATTGCACCTCTTTTAGTTGGTATCATCGCTCTTTGAATTTATTTTTCTACTCCCCAAACAAATAGAATTCCCATTGTTGTCCTAAATATTCCATGCTTCACTATAGAAACAACTTTTGTTGTGTATCTATGCACAACATATTTTGTACATGAAATATTTTGTTTGCAATCTCATCAATGCCCCATCACTAAGTTAAGAGTGGTTAGTTGCTCATGATTTATCACTAAGTTAGTGGATTGATGTTAGTTCTATGCATTAATGACTCACCACTAAGGTAGAGGAGAGTTGTTAGTATGAGAATCATATTAGAAAGGGGCCCCCTCCTCACTTGTAATTCATTCACCCTACTATCAATATTCTCAAATTTTGTTTCTTAATTTTAGTACCAAGTACATGGAGATGTCTTCATCTGTATTTTAGGATTTATAGGTGCATTTCAACCCTTGGGTGTGAAAGTGCCCCCATCCATATTTTTAGGATTTATAGGTGCATTCCAACTCAAAATAATACATGGTTTAGAAAAAATCATCAAAATCAGAGGTCTAATGACAAAGATATCGAAGATTGAAAATATTCCATTTTTAGGTATTCTTATGACAACCACATCTATATTTTTGTGCTTTCAGCATATTACTTCTCTGGTTTAATATTTCCATTGCAAAATACATCTTATGATCTTTGAAATGATATATTATATACTTTATGAGGAAGAAGTTACCATTGTTTCAATATTGGGTAAGTATGGCTAAAGAGTTGAAATAGTTGCAACAAAATTTCATTGAGAAATAGAAGAATATAAGAGACTAGCTAATATGAGCCATAATATAAGGGGATTTTATAAGAAGAGATGAGTACCAAAAGGAGATGTATCTTCTATATTTGTTGCATAAGGAATATTCCCACATTGCTTCACATATATGACATCAATGCTTGCAACTATCATTGGTATGAAAGGAACAATAACTAAAATATGAGGAAGAGGAAGTAGATGTAGATGAAAATATTGAATCTCCTCCTATATATGATCAATATCCTTATGAAGAGGGTTTAGAAGAATTCATAGGTTCAAAACATCTCCCAACTTTTCTTTCAAGAATATCTTCTTCCTTGGTGAATCTCTAACTGTGCGAAATGATGAATCTCCCTATAAATGGGATAAAAATGAGAATGTAATCGTTGAACTCGTTGAAGAACAAATAAGCATTAGAAAAAATTTTGTCCAATATGAGCCTCCTCTCATATATCCTTACACGGTGTCACTAGCTAACTACACTAGAAAGAAACCACAAAGATCAATATGGTGATAATGGCATCCATAGGTCCCAACATTTCATCGGGAAGTGACTAATTATCTCTAGATTTGAGATAAAAGGCCCTAAGAAGGGAGTAATTGGCATGGTACCAAGTCATTGGTGTGCAGTATATTATTTTATCCCATTGTAAAAAAACTTTAAGTTCTTATTATATTTCCTTGAACCCTTAGGTTTTCCATCGATGATTTTGTTTCCCTTTAGGTTTTGCTTTCCTTTGTCCTTACTCCTCTTGCCCATTCTCATCATCAGAGTTTATCCTACCCTTTCCTGTGACCAATCCTAAAATCCATTGCATTGGAATCTAGTAAGCATACATTGCTTCTAGACTTTCAAATTGTGACCATTGGACTTGTTACTAGGGTTCAACAATATATACAAGAAATGCACTAGTTTTTCTCAACAAATAAATTCCAAGCACCAATGGAATAATTTAACTAATCCCAAGAAATCAAAATTCACCTCCAAAACTTAGTTGTATAAACACATTTCTATACCACTTGACACTATACCTAAAGATGCCACATTGGAATAAATCCAACAGTGACATTATTTTGTTGGGTTCTGGTAGAAATTATTTATTTGTTTAATTGACTCTAGAAAACTAATTTTTTTTGTAAAAAGTTCAATTAAAAATTCTATTGAAATTCTAAATTAGAAACTTGGTGTCTTGAACTTCATATATAAATTTTACCTCTTTCTTATATTTCCCTAGTTATATTCCCTAAGAATTTACATCCTTAGGGTTGATATGAAATATAATAAAACAATAGAAACAATAGATGATATTTCACTTCTTAACAACCCTAGTCCACTAGGAAATTCAAGAGAAAAGATAGCAAGCTTATGCCACAAGTTTCAACATTCTAGGGAAATATTATCATGCATAAACTAGATATGAAAGTCACTTTCTATCATTGATGGTGTTATAGGACGTACAAGAAAACAAGGATTTGTGAGATCTATCTTCATTGAGTGGGGGAATTTTAGGTAGAATAGAGGAAAGTGAGACATCTAGTAGGTCTAACAGGCAGAGATCAACTAGAGGTGAGAAGATCGGAAGAAAATTCCATAGACGCATGGAATTTTTTCTTATGAAAGGGGGATCAAGTTCTTATGATCATGAGAGCATAGACCAAATTGAGGTGCCCTTGAGGTACAAACATACGGTGAAACGATGGGTACCCAAGGATCTTCCTGAAATAAACATTGATTTTTGTGTAAACGAAGGATATATCGGATTGCTCCATCGTCATTACATGGTTTGGGAATATTTTCCATGGATGGAATAAAGGTCTGTTACAATGGATTAACTAAATTTATGGAGTACGTCGGACCCTGTTATATCTACAAAGACTGGATATGAATAGTCCAATATACAAAAAGTATTTGAAGATATGGCTTGGTTGCAAATTATATGCAACTAAAAGACAATGATCACAATAAAGGAGCAATTATCTATATTGACGGAAGGTCAAAAGAAGTGGGGAATATTGCAAGTTTTATAAACAACACATGACCCACGACCACAAATAAGCGACCCAATTGCGTATTTGAGGGGCGTGAAGGAAACTGTGCATTTGTATGTGCAATAAAATCAATAGCTACAAGGGAAGAGTTATTGATTGATTACAATTTGAATCGAATAGATACAGACGTTGTTATTATGGGGGTGGTACGTATACTAATTTACCCAACCTGTAAGAAATGACTTATATTTTATTATTTTCATTATGTTATTTACGTTGTTAATCCATTTGGGGAGCTTTGGTTTTTTTACTCAGTGTGGCATATTTTTGTTATCAACAATAACATTCCTCCTTGGATGTCAATAAAGAGGGAGGATTTCTCATACATTTGAATTTATTTCTCATGATAATGATCATGGTAAATCAAAAGCGGCCTCAAAACAGGTAAATGAACAACAATTTCCAAATTGCATTTAATGTGCATTTTATTTCAGTGGAGATAAGTTATTTTATTTGTTTACATAACTGAATTATCATTTATGTTTTTGAATTTGTAGTCGGTGGGCCATAATACTGATGATGATTCACTTGGTGAAAGGTATTTTTATGAATCCCTCGACCCTATGGTTTTAATTAAAAATATATATCAATAAAGAAAACAAGGAACTAGCTCACTTGTCAGATATTCTAGATCAAACTCCTAAGGTTAAACAAAGGATCAGAGAAGTTATGAATGTGCTTAATACATAGAAGGTAATAACCATAATTTCAAGTGGTTTTATTTTTATGTCATAAGATCAATTATGAAATCTCGATTTTTAACTTTTACATTATCTAAATGAAAAAATGTTTTCTTTCTTATATAGATATTTTTGGATCTTGTTGACCCCGACATGCATGGTCTCGGTAGTAGTGGCGCTACATAGATTCCATAGGGTCCCGATGCAGGCCCTTGTAAAACTGCCAAGACACAACTATGCATATCTCCACCTTCCACACCATTAGGTGGGAGCCACGATAAGCACACCCAAGAATCGGTCACACAGGTAGGCTTTGGAGGTGGTGACAGAGATGAGGCTGATGATTTGACCAACTATATGGTTTTTTTTCCTAAAGAAATATCTGTGACCATCACAGGGACCCTTAAGGACACATTTATGGTCAATGAGGAAGGGCTTCCATTAAAGCAAGTTAAAATCCCAGATATTTTTTAAAATTTTAATTGTTTAATGTTCTCTATGTAGACAAATATAAATCATCTAAATTATTATTTTTAAATTAATAATCATATAATATTTTTGTTTGTAGGGAACAATGATTTTTATAGGTCCTTGGAGAATAAGGCGTTGCTGATTTTTGGGCCCACCATACGGGAGAGGTGGAATTCCCAGAATTCCAACCCCAAAAAAGAATTGATGGATTGTCTTGAAAGCTTTTTTGGTGTAGACACATTTAATAAGACATTGGCCACCACTGCAACTGACCAATATTTAAAATATACGTGAGAAAAATATAGGAAGAACTTGAAACAAAATGATAGGTACGAGTGTCCTCTGATGATTCCAGAGAGGGAGTGGAAGGCCCTCATTGAGGACGCAAAAGAGAAGAAATTGACAAATGGAGGAAAAACACCCTCTGGTCCCAGAAGGTAAATTACAATTTCAATTCAATACCTTCAATTTTTTTTAGATGTAAATAAAAGTGTGGAATATATTAACATACTTGAAACTTTTGATGATAGGTTGACTGACATGTCAAAGGAAACAAAAGAAAGGTTTTCCAAATGTGGCCAACACAGGCTAGTCCAAGGCAACTACTTGAAGTTGCAATCACGAATTGTAAGTACCCAAATATCTTATTTGTATCGCCTTCAAAATTTTAGGTAATTACAGTGAATAACATTAAAAATGCATACTCTTATGCAATGCAGGATGACAAGTTCGGTACTGAAACCATGGAGGAAGACCTCCATCTTGGTTACAAGTACGGCTATAAAGTTGTATTTGAACACCGGAAATCGGGGCAGTTACCAAGAACCATTTTGCAAGATAAGGCAAATAAAATTCAATCCACATTAACCTTTATTATTAATATAATATAGTCATGTTTGATATCATCGATAAATTTAATGTGTTACAACTTTGTTTTAATCAGGGGAGCAGCATTGTCAACCAACGCACTAGTATTGGAGAACAGTGTGTTGATAATGGTTTGCAACCAGAAGATGGTTCTCCCATTCAATCCTATTCCACTAGATTTCAGACCCACGATGGTGCTATGACCGAGGCAGATGACGGTAATATGGTTGTATTTCAATCATATACTTAATAATTTTGTAGTTATACATTTTGTACTTCTATTTTGTTTTACTTATACATTTATGATTGTCCATATAAAGTTTGTGGTCTCAATGGAAGAGAATGTTGTACTTGAGGATCATACAGTTGAAGAAGAGCATAGGGGGGAAACCATTCCAACGGTATCGACCAGTGCACTAGGTAAATAATGGCATTGCAGTTATTTTTTTAAATATTACTGAACTAGTTCAATGATATTTAAAAACTGGTCATCTAAATTTTATATTTTTTTCTTTTATAGGTGATGCCTCATCACAACTGCATCCATTGCCCTGTGATTACCCCATGACTAGGCATGCTCTGTGTGAGAGGACACAATCACAATCATATTTTGAAGAGCACCCAGAGAACAAAGACATAGATATTGATGAAATTCTTAGGAATTTTAGACCTAAGAAGAAGAGGCTAGCTAAAACTAAATGATGGTGTACAATATTTTAATAACTATTTATAAAATATATTTTCTATGAAATACTTTTTTGCATAGTTGCACGGGAACTGCTCCTGACATTTTTTAAACTCGTTCCCTAAGTTCCGGGAGCTTGGGAACGTCCCCAATTGGTTGGGAACGCTTTTGGGAACTTGGGAGCTTCAACATCAAAGAAATGGGAGCTTGAGAACCGGTTTCCTAAACAAAGAGCTTTAAATTAGAATTATATTAAATTAAAATGTAAATATATTTATTCCATTATTAAAAATACATAATTTCTTACAAACATTTTAATTATATTTATTCAAAATATCACTATAAAATTAAGACTAAACTACAGGTAAATATTATTTCAAAAATTAGTTAAGTAAAAAAACTTAATAATACTCACTTTATAGTTGTGGATATGAAAAACTTTTAATACATCTATGTTTTCCTTCAAGCCCAAACTAATCCACTACAAGCATTTGTTCCACTTTGTAGATATCATTGATTTTTATTTTATTTTCATATAAGAAGAGTAGTACTATTTTGTTTTTTCCAATAAAAAAAGAATAATGCTTCAAATTTACAAAGATGTTTAAAGTTTATATATGCAAAGTTTAATTTTAAAAAGATGTTAAAATTGTATATATGTATTTTCAATTGTGTTTCTCATTTTCTAATGGAATATTTAGGGATATTAAAGTTTCAGTATTGTGTTAAATATATTCATATAATTATTAGCACAAATTAAATTAGTAAATTTAATATTGTAGTTGTTGCAATAGGAGAAACACTGTCCTGTATCAATATCTCTATACATTGTAATTTAAAATATTTTTTTATATTTTTTTAATATATATTATTGTCGCTCTCAAATTCAAGTTTCCTGTAAATTTGAGAGAAAATTCTACTCGTTCCAGACACTCGTATCCACGTTCCCAACGTTCCCACGTTTCGGAAACTCATGCAACATGGATTTTTTGTACTTGTTGGGTCACCAAAATGCCATTCTTTTACCAAACTTTTACTTCACTTTTCACCATATTTCATTTTCCCGCAGCCTTACATTAAGACCATCTTCATGATTACATATGAGTTTAGACCTATTATTTTCCAAAGCATTCATTTTAGTATTTTGAGTGATTTTATGATTAAATATTGGAAAAATAACATGTTTTCACTTATATATCAAAGTGGGATGAGAGTTCTATGATGTTTATAGGTGCATTTTAATACTCCAACCAAGTCATATGATGGAATAGAATAAATCCTCTTTTCACATCAATTTCCATTCTCTAGTTTTAGATGTAAAGTGATTTAGTGTAGTGTATGATGTTATGGAATAGTTGTTACTTTTCTCTTAGGAGAATTGAGCTCACTCCAAATGGATCAAGGAAACATTTTATTTCATTGTAAATAGTTGTGAATATTGGTATGTATATTATGTTTGTTTTTTATGTAAATATTTCAATGGATTTATATGTTGGGTATTGGGGAATTGAGAGTGATGTGAAGGGGGGGGGCATAAGATCTTCTCCCTTCACGTGGTTGGCCATGTTCAGTAGAGAATAATTTATTGGAGTTGTTTAATCTTGGAACAAACATGCCTCGATCCAACGGAGCAAAAACAAAGTCAATGTTGACTTCGTTGATACTACTTCAAATCAAGGGAGGCAGTTTGATCAAATATTAGACACACGGCTCCAATAAATTATTCTCAAAAAAAAGAGGATCTCATTCAGGTATGTTCTCACACTCTCATAAAAATGCATCTTAGAGTAAATAATGTGCTACAAATATGACTTGTATTGATTTTGTAGATATTTATGGAGGTTGAATTATTTTGGAAGGTACTTTTATATTTATTCATCGAGTGAGGGAATATAAAGACAAACTAAGAGTCATACAACTGAAGAGAAACACATGAGGGAAACCATTCCAACTCTGCCAACCAGTTCATCAGATCGAGTGTCATTGCTCCTTTCAGCATAGTTTATATAGTCATCAATTCTAGTTATGTTTAATGTTTATGAATTGTTATGTGATTATTTATTAATGCAGGGTTTTTTATGTGATAATTTATTTAGATATATCATTTGTTTAGTACTTTTCAAGTTCTCACCTTGAATCAAGTAATGGTAGATATGAGTCCATTTATATTGAGTGAAATAAACCTAAGCTTCATGTAGGGATTGATGAAGCATTAGTTCATGCATCTACTACTAGGGCATACATTGGAATGGCTATTACTCTCACCACTAATCTCAAGAGCTTGAAAAGGCTTCATGAATATAGTAAATACATTGTGATAAAAAAAAATTTACTTTGAAACAAGATGTTGAAGAATTGACATTCAATATTGAACATATTGCCTTGAAGAATACTTCATATAATATAAATATTTTTATGAATCAACATTGAAGGTTGATAAGATTAATGGTATAAGTATGATTTGATTTAGTGTGTATATTTTGAAGGACTCTTTGAGGAAGAGAAATAAAGACGACTTTTTATGTGAGAGACATCACAACAGTTTAATTTGTTTTTTGGTTTACTTTAGTTTCAGTGTGTGTATACCTTTATATGATTTATACTTCATGTAATTCATTTATATGATTTATTTCTATAATGTTTATTAATCAAATCATGTTTGATGATAAATACAAGGTTACTAAAAGTTTCAAGAATTGATTGTCTAAAAGCATCCCTTAGGATTCTAGTTCCATCAATGCATTAACCTAGTTATTTGTCTGATATCAATTGATATAGCACCTCTATATTACCTTGCACAATGTTAGAGGATTTATAGTGAATATATAATGGTATGAAGCATAGAAGTACTTTCCAAAATTTGATATTTCATTTATGCAATTTTCTAGAATGTTAGTTTTATATTAAGACTTTTATAGTTTCATACATAGTGCACAACACCTCATAAGTTTGCATGAATATCGGGTTGACATTTAAAGTGAGACGGAGTATTAAAATTTCATTGTTGCAATTATTTGGCCCAACAAAAGGACATCTCCAAAAAATTCATATCATTCACAACTATCTAATACTACTTAGCTCCTCCCTATTCGAAGAGTCTACATTTGGAAAAAACAATTACATAGCCTCAATTTGATTTCTTGGGAAATTTTCAAAATGTGTGCATCGAAATTCTCTTACTCTAGTAAACAA
Organism: Picea engelmannii; assembly: GCA_009831015.1. Lineage (NCBI taxonomy): Eukaryota > Viridiplantae > Streptophyta > Pinopsida > Pinales > Pinaceae > Picea > Picea engelmannii. The sequence continues at coordinate 332,044 of ML800381.1, forward strand.
AATACATCCGTATTTATGCTAAATCATATGGGCTTTATGTATTGGGAATCATAGTAGTAAAATAAGGAGCTCAAGACTATCTATGTCACTGGTCTGCTTGCTAGTTTGATGCTTGGGAAAAAAATTATGGCCAATTAAGTTGACCTAGGAAGCCCTATAGTCAATGTTTATATCAAAAACATTTCCACATCAAACACTTTAATTGACTTATGATCTTCCATCAATATGATTCCCTAGGTTTCAAATGATATCATGCCAAATATGTGTTGTATGAGGAAAATACTACAACTACCATATCACAGGGCATAGAATGAAACAACACCGATAAAGTTGCAAAAGCACCATAAGAAATAGAACATTTGGATGTTGTGAAAGAAGCATAACAATTGGATATTTTGGAAGAGATAGAATAGTTATATTTTTTGAAAGAGATAGAATAGTTGGATGCTACTAAAAGACAATTCAAACCACACAATTGGTAAGAAAGGGAAAAAAGTGTATCAACCATTTGTATACTAAGCTCAATCACTAGAAACCATTTCGGAAATATCAACCCTCTTATGCCACATTATGGAAAACTAATAGAAGTATTAGAAAGGTGAATACGAAATAGATTTTGAAATTGACCATCATCACAGAAAAAATCATATTTTGTATACCTAGGGAAACTTTAGAAACCCTGACCTAGGTTGTAGAAGAAGAATGTTTAGCAAAAACACATTTTTCTTCCATGAGGGTGGAATTGAGGGTGAATATGTAGAGTTTGATGATATTCTTACTAACAATACTAAAATGTAGGATGTGATTTCTAAGGAACAAATAAATATTGTTGCTATTGAACCTCCCTTCAAATTAGTTATAGTGGAAGTAGGAATCCAGACTGAGACAAATGCAGTAAATAGACAAAGGTACTTTCAGATAGTTATAGTGAAAGTAGGAAACTTATATACACACTGAAACTTAAAGTAAACCAAAAAAATGCATTATAGTGAAAGTAGGAAACTTATATACACACTATAACTATAACTATATGGATTCTTATTACCTTATTCATTAGTCCATCTGATTAATATATCCATGATTGAGAGATAATTATGGATCAACTTGTTTATGACTGTTTCACCTACAGGTCCTCTAGCTCTTAATGATGACATACATTCCAATCAACATGATTATGGAAAGCAATTGTATGTCACATCCTATCGATTTTAGTTAGAAGGTAGGAACTGATAACTGAAATGCTTTGTAGACTTTCAAGAAAGGGTATAGACGTAGAGAACCTGACAGAAACTGCACACAAACATCCAACAAATATTATGACATGTTTCAAACCCAAGGCAGGCATACCTATGCTTGGGTGATCAAGACTTGCAAGATATGGCCGCCATAAAATACACTGTGGATCCATAATTGTATTGAAAAAAGGTATAGCCACCGAGGATATAGTGTGGATCTATACTATGATGACCTGAACTGATCGTAGCCACGAAGAATACACAGTGGATCTACGAGATGACAAGACATAGCCACGACCAATACAAAGTGGATCTATGTGACAGTATATGTGTCATTGTTCAAGAGAAACTCCTTTGCAACCTGGGAAAAGTACATATCAAACTGATCACTCAACCCAAGGTCTTCTTACTGATCCCAATGTAGTATGAATATAACCATGTGAATAAATGTCCTAATGTCGAACATGGCAGAAACCACTTGATTACCGGTCAATGATGTCAACCGTTAACAAGTGCGAGGGAGATCACCATTAATGTCAATGATTCCCAAGGTACTCTAGTACATTCCAACGAATGTGAATGGATGAGTTGGAGTCGAACATCCATGGAATCATCCGATCATAGGTCAATGATGTAAACCTATTGTCGGACGTGAGGAGGCCTACCATTGAGGCATGCAGGTCCCAAAGTACTAACTGGTTTCTAAGTCTAATTCCTAGATAATGTGTTGAAGTCGACAGGAATAGGCTCGTTGAAGGAGGGCCTTAATGTATCCCCCATCAACGACATGAAACGGACATAGAGATGTAATTGGTAGATCAAATGAACATGGACTGACAAGATATTTGTGACGGCTGACTCACGAGGTGGATACTTCCCTTGAACACTGAGGCACAACAACAGAAACATGACATGGACCAAAACTTGATGATGCAGTGGATGTTGTGACTTACGTCAGGTGACCCAAAGGAGTGAAAGAAACTCAAAGGATTGGCTCAGTGCAGAGGTTCAATGGATTATAATGCATGCAAAAGAAAAAGTGTCATGTTCAAGGGCGACTCTAAGAGTTACTTGGTAATGTTCTCAAAAAACTGCTTGGCTTGCTTCTTTCAATTTTTCCCCCATCCAAATAGACAAGTACCTCTTTTTAATTTAACGAGCTCAAGGAGGATAACACATGCTCGATAAAACTCACCTTCAGTAAGTTCCTCTTCCTTTGTTTAACGAACTGGAAGAAGTAAGGGTTCGGTCCCATATGGGCCTGTCAATGTTTTGTTTAGCAAGTCCAAAGACAGAAAACTCGAAGGTTTTTCATGATTATAGAGTTTGGAAAAACACTTAAAAGAGAACTCTCTCAGTTCCTTTTTCGTAAAGTAGTCTGACGAGACCGAAAAAGAGATAAACTATCGCTCAACAGACGTTTTC
>ML800381.1:334803-346421 GCA_009831015.1 Picea engelmannii
CTGTTGAAGGAAAATCTCCCTGCGGACAGGTAGATCTCCTCAAAGAGCTAGACTCTTAACTCTAAGACAGAAAGTGATTATCATGGTCACTGACTTCCTTTTATATCTAGGTGGACTAGTGTGTGAGAAGGAAGGAGAAAAGAAGTACCTTTTACCGGTGTTTGTCCCTGCACGCTCCAAGTTGAGCTCCAATCTTTCGCTCCTCGATAAGCCCTATAGAAAAATAAAGTACGACCACTTCCTACTCTATCGATATTAGTCCAAAATAGATCTATCTACTAAAGAGACAAATTCATGCGAGATTGAACACGAATTAGAAAGAAACAGGCCAAGCAAATTATATTAATGAGGACAAAACATTGCTTACATTCGTAAATGGATTGCAGCAGTTTTGTCAAGTCCTCCTTGTCTCCCCCTTGCTCAAAAGATCCATGATCTAAATGATGATAGCTTCATCGATTTCTCCCTATGAGATCATAGGTCTCTTGCTTCCAAATCACCTCTGTTCCAGCACCACTTATAAGATCATAAGTTTGGTGTGATTCTCCCTTTCCAATCCCCTTTCACCATGAGAAAGCTTGCTTATATAGCCTTGGAGAGGCTTTAACCACTTGAGATATACTTGGGGAAGTTGATGATTTGCCTCCTTCAGTTGAGGATCTGCCCTAAGATCATGGCTGGACTAGGGATTCGAATCCAACTGCCTTCCAAGAATGAAAGGATCCTTCCCCCATTCATCTCAACAACTTAATTGTTGCCCGGAATAGGTAGCGCTCCCTCAAAAGGGCACTCATAGCATTATAACACTCCCTAGTAGTGTATAGGGGATCACCAACACTCCTGAGGATAGGAGCACATGCAGTGCTATAATGCTCCTTGATGACTTATGGGGGAGTGTCATCATTCCTGAGATAGTTATAAGGGAGCGCTCCCCTCCAAAAACTTAGTTTTTTTAGTGTTTTCAGATGGAAAAAGATTCATGAGCCCAGTTAACCTTTCCTCCCCTTCTAAACCAAGTGTTTGACATGTGCCAAGTGTCCTCCTGATGTCGTTTACAGGCACGACATAGGCATTATGGCAGTACGCCTCCCTGACACTTGTGACACTTTTGAGCAGAATGCGACACTTGCGACCTTTGTAATGACGACACTTGTGACACTATCAAAGTGAGTATTTTTTATGTGTAACAATTGTTAAGACTATTATGCCCCATTTTTAAACACTGGCAGGACTTTTCTATCGAGTTTTAGGAAAATATCTTTGAGAGTAACATTTTTTAGGATGTACCTAATAATTTCCAAGAGGAATGTCAAGAGATATAAATACCTTATGATGTTACAACTGAGGATACACGAGATCTTATATGTGATGATGTATCCTTGTCTTTCCCTCGTGATTACAAATCCGAAGAAGAATTAGATGAAGAACATGAAGAATATTATGCCTATAAGTGTTTGGAAAGTGATGATTGTATTGAGAGATTGGTTCAAGTTAATATTCAAAACCAAAAAAGTTGTGAGGATTAGCCCAGAAAAAAGAATGGGCAATCCTTTGTAGATGCCCATGGTTCAAGATTGCAGTTAGAAAACTAAAGAAAAAGAAGAAAATGTTTTTGAAATTGGCGCAAATCATCATAGTTCTTGTTTCCATATCATCTATAGTGACATTGAAATACAAAAACAAGAAAGGATCAAAGTTGTGAATATTAACAAAATGGATGAAGTGATACATTCTCCTCATAGGCTTGCATTCATCATGGACAAATTTCCAATTTTTAATAAGGAAGAAAACTATGGATATAATGACGTGTACATTAAAACATAATGTGTTGCTAGAAAAAGAGTGATGATAAGGAGAAAAAAAAAGTATTGCAATACCATCCCTTGACTAATATTATTGAAATGGATCAAATAAATATAATGGGGGTCAATATAATATCATGGTCTGAGTGTTTTCATCAACATAGGTAAAGCACATAGAGATGTTATTATATTGAGATTTGGATGGACCAGGTTATCAAAAATGCATCATTGTTCCACCAAAAGGATATATGCCCATCTCTCAGAAGCATATTGAATGACATACTAGATTCTCATTGGTAGTTGTTCAACATTTCTTTATTCTGGTAAAGAATGAAGCACCGGGGTAAATCTCATGGGATTTGTAAGATATGTTCTTATCTTCATTGGATTTATGACTTCTTTAGTCTATTTTTTTTTAATGACTAGAGGTAGGATAGCTAAATCTTGTACATAATAATCTCACTCTCGAGCACTTTAGTTTTTACAACATTTTTTTTTTTTTGAAGCAATGAAATAAGAGAGGTTGGTTTCAGGATTAAAATGACTCCATGATTGAGGAGAAAAGGCACAGGTATGTGGTTCTTGATTCTTTTCAAGAAATCATCATCCCTAGGTAGGAGCTATATGTTGTAACTCCAAATGTTCACCTTGGGTCTTGGGCCTTTGACAACCTTTATGTACCAACTTCATCTGAAAAATGCCAATTTTTTTATTGATTTACAAAGTTATTTGGATAATGGATTCATGTACTACAATTTATCTTCATCATTCAAAATGGAATTGATTAGAGGATGGTCATTAGGGGTTCATTCCAATGCAAACACACACATAAAATATTTAAAATGAGAGGAGTTTAGAGCAAGTTCATTTCAAATAGAACTTATTTGGGTTACTCAATCAATTCCATATTGTTGTGGGTTGGTGCTTAGATGTTAATATGGATACATTTTTCATACTAGAGACTAGAGGATTGATGAGTCTCAACTAGATTTAGAATAACTTGAAAAGGAAGGTGTTACCTTGATAATGGGTGGCTAAACCAACATTCTTTCTCTTGGAATCACTGTTAGTGAAATACATATAATAGAGTTTTTGATACAATCTGCAAAGGGGATGAATCTTGCCTCATTTTAGAAGTAGTCACTTTCTCAAGCTTAACAAAGGTGATTTGGTATTGTATCATGCTAATATCATATTTGAAAATGAAATTGGTGTAATGAAAAAGATAAATTATACATCAAAGCTTGAGTCTATGATAGTGATGGGAGGCATGGAGAACCATTTTGATTCAATATTAAAGAAGAACTTGCAAAGGAAGGTGTTACCTTGATAATGGGTGTCTAAACCAACATTATTTCTCTCGGAAGCATTGTTAGTGAAATACATATAATAGAGTATTTGATATAATCTGCAAAGGGGATGAATCTTGCATCATTTTGGAAGTAGTCACTCTCTCAAGCTTAACAAAGGTGATTTGGTATTGTATCCTGCTAGGATCATATTTGAAAATGAAATTGGTGTAATGAAAAAGATAAATTATACATCAGAACTTGAGTCTATGATAGTGATGGGAGGCATGGAGAACCATTTTGATTCCATATTAAAGGAACTTAGCGCAATTTCCAAATTGGCCTTAAATAATGTAAAGGAGAATGAGGTTGTGTCTTTTGGGATTCTAGTGGTGTTGGTCATCCTAGTATGATTTCACTTCAGAGCCTTAGACCATCCAAAAGAACATAACATTGATTGGCATTGTATCTAAAATTTATGGTTTGAATGAATTATGCTTAGTTTTTGTGTATTTTGATTGTTTACTTATTTTCCCCATGGCCCAATACCACCAAGGGTGATTAAAACCATTTCAGAGATTACAAGCCAATTTTGTAACCTAGTTTAAACATCTCTGAATATATCCAAAGGCTACCATGTACATTGTATTTTTTGTGGTTTGTTATTTTGGAGGCTCATGGTTAAATTAAAATATGTATACATTTTTCCTCCAAAATCATGTAAGTCATTGATATGGATTTAGCCATAAGGCCACGTGGATCATTGGAATTCATTTTGGAGGAAAATGGAGTGTTAAAATTCCTACACTTGTGTTTCCCGAAATGTGTGACAACCGCCAATCAAGGGGCCACATTGATACATGGAGAGCACAACACATAACATTTTTCCAGTGCTTGCATATCCATTTTCCTGGTCATAGTAGTGGTGTTACAAAAAGGAGGCTCATCAATTTTGTGAATTTTTTTTTTTAAAACACCTACAGGTCATAGGTCTTCCGACATCCCTACCGTCGCTAATATATCATACACATTGGAAGACCGATGTTACCTTTTGTCAGTCTTCGACATTCCTAGAGTAATTTTCATGGCATCAACTTTGTAGGTGAGACGTCACTGATATAGCATCCATGTCGGAAGACCGACGTTCCTAGCGACATTTTCATAGCCTTAACTTCACAGGTGAAACGTTGTTGATATAGCATAGCCGTCGGAAGACTGATGTACCTTCCATTGGTTGTCCGGCATGCCTAGCGTCACTTTCATGGCGTCAATGTCGCAAGAGAAACTTCGTTGATATAGAGTAGACATCGGAATACTAACATTACCTTCCCTCGGTCGTCCGACGTGCCTAGCATTGATGTCACAGCGTCAACGTTGCAAGTGAGACGTCACTAATATAGTGTATGCGTCGAAAGACCGATGGTCTGTGGCATCGCAGGTGAGATGTCACAGTGTCATTGTAGCGATGTCCATAGTGGGCTTAGATAGTGAAGTCTAAGACGACACGTGTCCGCATGAAATGTCGCAACAAAGATGATATATGTGTCGTCGTAAAATCGACGGCATGTGAAACAATGTTTGAGGGGGTCCGATGTTTGTCGATATCCCGACAATATAAAGTGGCAATTGATACGAACACGTCGTCGGAATTTGACCCAAATGTACTAGTGAAGGATTGATTTTTCTATCCTAGGTGTACATGGTTCATCACCGTATGATAGCGCAATATGTAGAAACACAAAAATATTAGATTTGAGTATGCCAAAGAATAATAATAACAATGTGTTGAATTTATCAAAGGTGACACATAATTGTGTATGCAGTACACCAAATGAGTAGGCTACCTTTATTGTTTCATCAGTGGTGTAAATTGACATTGATGCATCTACCGGCATCGAGGGTTTTCTATCCAAGGGTAGAAATTGTAAACATCATATAATTAGATATGGAAAAAAATACACAAAAACTACATACATACATACATATATCCACACACACACACACATATATAAGCAATGAATAACATATATATGGTTAAGAAACTAACCTCCTCCATGAAACTATCATGTCTATTGGCCTCCATCAGCCCATAATAGGTTGTTGATCAATTTTCATTGATCAAAGGTCAAGTCTTTTGGTCATATTTCCTCTTCTTGTATATCCCACACTTAGCTATTCTCACTTTTTTGGGTTGTGGTAACTCTACCCATAATCATCATAAGTCCACAATCTCACAACTTGCAAGTCTCTAACGTTAACACTCATCCATATTTCTACTTTTCTTTCTACATACTTAGCCATTTTTTCATTTGTAGGAGTCTCGTTGCGGGGTCTAAATGATGTTTCAAATACCCAAACCCAAACCTGCATCTCCCAATTTTTCTCACTCAAAAATGACCCACATTCTTCCGTAGAATACAAAATAAGTCATTCTTGTACTTAGTATATTTCATGATTGTGGATGCAGAAATCTCTCTACATATTCCCTTCCATATATCTCACCCCACAATTACGCAGTCATCACTATGCACTCTCCATCATTCATTTTGCACCTCCATATTTTAACATTTTTCATTCATCCGGGTACATAATCACATTCCCTGATAACATTTATGATCATACTACCACATCAATCGACACACGAGCTGAATTAAAACCATTATTAATGACACAATTTTCATAAATTCCCCGCCTTAAAGCCAAATCAAATCGTATAGTTAACAATTTTGAACTAAGAGATACAACGTGTGATATTAACGAAGTACATGGAGAATTTAGTAAGGAGTTAAATCCTTGTTTTAAACTCCTACTATGACATAACTGCCACCTTTTCATTCTAATAAACCTTTTCCAAATATGTTCAATAAGAAAAGAGAGCTCTATTGTGGAGACACTATAAATACACTAGGATGTGAGGACCATTCATTCCAATGGTCTGAGGCATTTAAATGGTACACATCTCTCTCTTCTAAAAAAAAGAGTTCAAATAAAGTTTGGACTTCTAAAATGGTGTTGGAAGGTTGTATGATGAAGGTATCCTATTTTAAGGAGTTTATTCTCTAGTGTGTTGACAATTTCGACAATGAGAGAAGGATAATTCAATTGTAGTGGAAGACACCTATTTCCTTGGCACCCACAGTATTCATAAAGATGATCAAGCTCCCCGATCCTACTATGATGTTCAAAGGTTTAGAAGAAGATGCATTTTTTAGGGCAAACCATGTAGGGATGAAGATATTGGATAGTTTTCTTTTGAAGCCATCAAATTACTCTAAGAACTCCACCTAGATAGAGGTATGTTCCTTGAATACCCCTATAAAGAATTCTCCTAGTTATTTGATAGAATTATTGGACAATAATCCACAACCACTATCTTGATATATGTACGGTATGCCTTGCACATATCTATACATGAGAGCATACTATTTGACTGGGATCAAATTATTTTGAGAGAAGTTTCTTTCCAACTTGTAATTTTTTGGAAAAATAAACAATTCTTTGTGAGTTTCTACTTGATTTTAACAATTGCATAAGACCATATTTTTGAAGACTTGTCTCATGCGAGTGTTGATTTCGGCAAAGACCTAGTTCAATTTTGGTATCCATCGTTATGGAAACATAAATCCCGATATAATTTTTATAAGTACATAATACCTTTCTGTCTACTTTTAAGAATCTATTTTATGGTCCCACCACATCAAGATTGTCTATTCAAGTTTCTACATTGTTGGCATGAAATGGGTTTTTCAAAATCTTAGACGACTTTAGTTTCATAAGACTACATGGTTTTGAGGAAAAACCTTCCTTCCTTGCTTTTTATGTGTTATATAAACTCTTTGTTATTGAAGTCTGTAAGCAATAAAATTTTTGAGCACATTTATTTAATGAGAAAAGAAAAAGGCATTTCATTCCATTTCCCTGGAAATTTGGGGAAATCGCTATCAAAAGTATTTCCCATATGGATGAACTTGCTAGTCATTTTGATAATTTCAAGCTAAAAGAAGTTCCTAAAATTCTAGGATTTGACCCCAGTATTATGTTTACATCACACACGTTTGCAATTTGTTATGTCTTGTAATTCATAAAGAATACCTAATTTAAAGAAGGAGGTGGGGATAATCAAAACCCCACGGAAGTCATCCCTAAGAAATTGCATTATTATATTGATACCTTGGTCAACACTAATGACCAATACAAATAGAAGGGTCAAACCATGATAAGTGGTAACCTTAACCCCGATTCGCCCAATGTAGCACATAGGAGTTTTTCAATGAAAAATGAGACCCAAGGAAGTAGTCTTGGACAAAAAAATTCCCATTCATAAAATTTTGGTGATGGAGGGGATGAAAGAAATTCAAAAGGATATATTGGGAAAACACATACTACCCATGTAGCACTCAAAATAAAAAGAGATGTAATTCAGAAATGAAAAAAATAAGTTCTAGTACATGAACCTGAAGATATGGAAGTGGAAACTAAAGTAGAAGAGCTCTATTGGATTGAGTAGAGATTGGTGGAAAATATAGCAATAACAAAAGAATCGGCTTGCCAAGATCCATTGGTCTTTGAAGAGGAATCAGTCACGTTGCACCACGCAACCTTTAACAAAGAATCTAAAAAGTTGTTAATTGAAAAAATCAACTTGAAAAATAAAAAAGTTGTTGAAAAGTGGAACTCTAAGATTGATTTACAAGGTTTGACACCCTCAAAAGCCATGCAATTTCAAAAAACAACTAGAGAAGCACTCAAGTCTTCAATTGATGAAATTGAAAAAGAAAAATAGGTCTTGAAAGAAAAAATAAAAGAATTAGTCAATGTCTTAGTGTCGAAGCATCTTTTCATCTATCCAATTGACACCATGCAACCTCTTAAGACTTTAGAAAATATTACAAAATCAAGTTCTAGAGTAAGGGGTGCCTCAAAATTATTGACATTCATTAAACAATATATTGGAGAGAATGTCAAAAAAAGAATTCTACAATCTTTGAGATATGGGAACTAGCTAGTTCTACTATACTTTCCTCAAGGATTACGAATTTTAAAGAATATCTACAAAAGTACTTGGATAGTGATGAAAATTTCTACAAGCAAGGTGTCGACACATTTTCTACCAAAATCTCCAATATGATTGATATGAAAAGGAGAGAGAAGAATCTCTCGTCTAAAATTTGATTAAGGGAAATTAATGCAGGATGGTTAAAAAGAATTGAATGTTTAAAGGAAATACGAGAGAAATGTGATGTCATAAATACCAAGAGGGGTGACTTATTTTTAAATCTTGTTGATTTGACAAAGGAGGTATGGTTCCCACATTCAATAATGAATTCAATTCTATTGTCTAAAGATCGGTTACAAGGACACTTGGATGCCCTAAATATTTAATGATTAAATGAGTTCGATGAAATAATTGAATACTTGAAATTAGAAGTTGAAAAGTGGTTGATCTACTATGTAAATCAAAATGAAGATGTTGAAGAAATGTTGCACCAACTCAATTTTGATATTAAATACATTGAAAAATAATTATACAATGTAAGAACTAAGCATGAGACAACGGTTGGTCCCATGCAGGAGTATATTGAATTATGGTTAAATAACACATTGATAAAGATAATTGATCCATATCAACCAAAAGTAGTTACAACAGCCACAGAACCTCCAATCAAACACTCTACAATAAGCACTCCAACAATAAAATGAAGGTGGATACTTTCCATCTCATTTAGTAGTCATCCAGCCTTGTTTCAGGATTTGTGAAAACAAAAGGCCGACCCCTAACTCTATCCCATTTCTATCTTCTAGGTCTTTATTTAATTTCATAGTCCATGGGAGCCTAATCTCGATCCTCTTTGAAGGACAAATACCATTTATCTTTATGAACATTACATATATTATTATTTTAAAAAATATTTATATATATTTTAAGGATCTCTAAAGAAATATATGGGGCACTTCATTAGTGATTTCTTAGAATTTGAGTTTAAAGCATAAGAATTCAATTGTGTGTCTATCAAAAAAAAATTGAGTTTTAATGGAATGATCATGTTAATTTCTTTGCAAAAGAATAATATTTTATTGAATTAAATGAGTCATTCAATCGAGAATCAATCAATGATCAAGACTAGATATTAAAATCAGTCCAGATGGAGGAAAGTTCATCATATTTTAGGATTTTTTATGAAAAAGAATATTATGACTATACACAAAATGATAATGTTGTTCAAACTAGGAATCAAGAAAATAAATTCAAGTCCAAGTATCAACTGGAAAAGGAAAAAGTAAAGAGTAGTATTTCAGATCCAACAAGACAACAACCAGTTTTAAATCAACCAAAAATACCATTGCAAATGACCTATAATGTGGTTGATGAATTAACTAGACTTCAGATCACTCTGCCATTCATGGAAGTGGTTAAAATACCACAAAAAAGAGAGAATATTTTGAAGATTTTGGATGATACAAGTTCATCTAGTCCAAGAATAGAAGTAGCTATTATGAACATAAAGCCGAAACAAAATACTATACTAGAAAGACCTAGAGTCAAGGTTCCACCATTTTATATATATTTGGAAAATTGTGATTTAACATTGCATAATTGTTTAGTGGATAGTGGAGAAAATAACAATATCATGCCATTATTTATAATGGAATCTCTTGGAATGGAATGCAAAAAGTAATATGAAATGGGTGAAAGTATTTATGCCATTGATTCCATAAAAGTACCATCTTATGGTGAAATAAAATAGTTTCCGGCATGGATATGTGCAACACCCAATATCATAACAGTGTTCACCATTATAGTAGTTGATCTTCCTCCAACATATGGTGTCGTCCTTAGTAGAGACTGGTGCTCAATGACTGGAGGGTACATCATGAATGATGGGAGTTGCATGATGCTCTGAAACAAAGATGGAACAAAGATCAAAGTACCTCAAGAACAAATAAAACCAACATCATTCAACAAGAAAGAAATTGAATTGATGATGTAATTGGAAATTGTGTTGTGTTCAATACAGAATAAGTAAATTCTCCCAAATAGAATGAAGATAAAACCTTCAAGGGGTTTTGGAAAATGTCATTCGATGGTGCTTGTTCTAAGCTTGGTATTGGAGTTGGCATTGTCTTCAAAATTTCTCTATCATGCATTTATCCATGTGAATTAGACTTGATTTCCCATGCAATAATAATGAAGCAGAGTATGAGGAACTAATTTAAGGATTGACTTTGGTGCATAGAATGCAAGTCAAATATCTGGTGGTAACTGGAGATTCAAAATTAGTTATCAATCATGTCATAAAAAGGTACAAAATCAAAAAAATTAAAAATTGAATCATTATGCAAAGAGAGTTTGGGAAAGCATAGATTCATTTAATTCCTTCAATATTACTTTTTCTCCTTGAGAGAAGAATAAAAAAGCAAACTCATTGGCAGTAGCAGGCTCTCTTTCTGATGGTGTTGATTCTCAAAATCCCAACACTTTTCATGTCAATAAATTTTTTCCTCCATCTGTTTCAGATAATCAAGACCATTGGCAAGTATTTGAGAATGATGAACATGTTTCATATTTCCTCATAGATTTATTGCCAATTCTTCTAGATGAAGGAAAAATTGAAAGTCAAAGTTGTCAAAATGAAGAAACTCATGAACAGACTGCCAAATATCCTTCCAAAGAGCTATGTTAGTCTAGAATCTCATTTTACAAGAGATGATCATACAAAGAATAAGAATATGACAGAAGAATCATCCCTCTTAAAATTCCAAGAAACACATAAGATAAACATTGAGACACCTAAGGAAGCAAAGTACTTAAATTAGGGTACCAATTGTACTGATGATGAAGTCAAAAGGTACACCTTCCTTTTTCAAGGGTTCAAAGATGTTTTCTACTGAACCTATGACGATTTAAAGGAGTAGGATAAATCTATATTTCAACACATCATACCTCTCAAAGAAGGTTAAAACCCATTTAGACAGAAATTGAGGATAATCAATCCAAAATTGAAGCCTTTGGTCAAGTTAGAAGTAGAAAAGATGAAGAAATTTGGCATAAATGTTTCAATGTCACATTTAGATTGGTTATCAAATTTAGTGGTAGTCTAGAAAAAGAATGGTGAAATAAGAATTTGTGTGGAATTTTGAGATCTCAACAGAGAAAGTTTCAAAGATAATTACCCTCTCCCAAAATGGAGACCTTTCTCCAACTAGTCATTGGTTCTGCACTAATGTCACTGTTGGATGGATTTTTTGGATACAATCAATTACTTGTCGCTGAGAAACATAGGTCAAAGAATGAATTTATTACACCATGGGGGAAATATGCATATGTCCACATGCCATTTTGGTTGAAGAATGTTGGTGCCACATTTCAAAGAGAAATGGACCATGCTTTTAATGATTTAATTAGGAATTTTATGGAATTTTATCAATAGTTCTCTCAGAATTAAGAGAATGACATTTCAAACATATCAGATAAGTATTCAAATGATGTAGGATGTATGGAATATATTTGAATCCAAATAAGTGTATG
>ML800382.1:27198-116238 GCA_009831015.1 Picea engelmannii
CTCTATCTGTTTATATAAATAGTGAAAAAATACCTCTATAATCATGGAATTCAATTTTTAGGGGTCATTTTTCTCTGCAATGGTTTATTATTGATAAAAAAGGAGTTTATCATTGTTTATCAATGATTTTGGTAGTGTTAAAGTATCATTTTCATTGCCATCAAAGAAATTTATTTTTGTGGAGTGCGATTTGATTTTTGTCAGCATTTTCATATTTATAGAGGATTGATTTCTAAAATTTCTTATGCATATTCCAATTTTATTGTTACCCTTGTAGTTCTTACAAAGAGGATATCCAAGTGGGGAACAACTGAAACCCGCATTAAAAATAAGATTTTCCAATTTGATTGATACCAATTACAAATTACACACAAATTTAATCATTTGATTGATACCACAATTATAAATGCATCTAGAGCATAATGAAAACCATGAATGCAACTTATTAAGAAACAACAAAATACCCATCATTCATCTAAACCATTCAAACAGTGGAATAAACAAAGTAACAACAAATAATCAACTAGTTGCAGTAATAGTGTTTTTTCATTTTTTTTTCAACAACAAGCCACCCCAAGCTCAGGATATGAGTCCAAAAAGAGATATGTCCCTCCTAATTGTTTATGATCCATACTCAGTATCCCAAACACAATTTCTACTCTCTTCCCCACAACCTACACAACCCAACGAATGGGATATCCCTTTCACTGCACAAGTCCCTCAGGCTTTCCCACTTCCCTTGAGGACTCTAGTGCACCAGGTTGACCAAGAACCTCTCATCCTATTAAGGGTGCTCACAACAACATTCACAAGGCTCTAGAGTCATTTCCTCAACGAGAAAACACACTACAGGCGCCACACACAGACATGCCTCTTTCTTAGCATACACAACCAAACAATGGTTTCCTTCAAGCACCACATGACTGGTGTTCTTCCTAGCACTCAACTCCTCTCTTCCTGTCCAAAAGACAATAGTAAAAATTGTCCCTTTCTCCATACAAATTTCCCTCCTTCTCCCTTTCTTGCTTGATTCTGACTCTTCCCAAAGATGAAAGTACTTCAACCCCATGCTCCTAGTACTCTCTGAGATATGACTCCTCACACTTACCCTCTTACATTAGCTTAATGCCTGGATTTGGAAACACTCAACAACATATAGAAGGTTTATACAGAATGATAATAAAATCCAGAAATGTGGGTTTGAATTGATACCCATGCATAATTCCCCCTTCCCCTTTTCACCCCTCTCTCTTGTGGAATCATAGCCCTCCATCGTTTTCATCCCTCTTTTATAACACCCAATGATTACTATTTTTATTAATCAATTCAATGTATATAATATACAATTCGACCCATGACCACATTAAATAAATATGAGCTCTTCATCCCAATACATCGTCTCACCATCTTAATCAACATTTACACAGTTTCATTATAATTTGTGGGGTTTAAAACTAGAGATGTTACATTCCCTTCCTCCTTATTTTTTCATTGGTCTTACTACACAACACCCTACATGTGTTCATACATATTACAAAACTAGACTTTCTTTCCTTTAATCAATACATAGGATCTTCAATCCAATACAAAGTAAGCATCCCAACCCAACATAATTACATAGGCATACCAGGCAAAAAACCATAGATACATAGGCACCCCACCGAAGACACACACACACATAGGCACTCTATCCCCAAAACATAGATACATAGGAACCCTAGCTCAAAACATATACATGCATAGGCACTTCGACCAAAAAACATACATAGGCACTTTGACCCAAAAATTGTAAGATCATTTCACAATTCATCCTTCTTGCAACAATTCCAACCAACATTCTACACCACTTTCCTCTCCATAACTATGATATCTTTCATACTTTGTTGATTCCCACAACAATTCCAACCTTCACAACCCAAGTAATCGTACCCCATTCTATGCATGGTAGCCCCTCAAGCTATACAACTTCCCTTCCAAGTTTCCAACACCAAGTCGGACATGAATTCTCTAAGTTGTAACTATGATAATGAAATTTCCAAATTTCAAATAGTTTCAATGGTACCTAACATATTAACACAACTCTGTTGGAAAAAAAATACACAACATGACATACAATCTCATGCAACTTCCCATAATAATCAACACATAACACATTCAACTTAAAATTGTGTAGCGATGACTATAAAGTCACACAAATGCATTCAATCACATAAAAATGCATATGCACAAATGTCATTCAGGCACAACAAGCAACACTGAATAGGGAAAAACTTAAAACGCATTGATCAACAATTTACACATCTTTCAAAATGTTTGGCTCTTGCAACAACACCCATGATTGCAACAACACCCATGATCTTCCTTATGGGTTGTAATACCTCTCAATTTAGAAACGTTTAAATATTTAATTTCTTGCTAGTTTTTGTTCTGGAAATTATTGGAAAAGACTTATGTGAAGCTATGGGTTGTAACTTGTATTTTTAATTTATTTCATTAACAAGAACAGATTAGAGAATTCAGTTACAAAGAGTAAATCTTTATTCCATGGGTGAGTGAAAAGGATAAAAACCACTAGAATGAATTGTTTTCCATATGACAAGTGGAACCATTCTCCCAAAGGTGTGGGATATGAGGGAACAAGCTACAATAAAAGTAGGCCAAGACTATTCCTTAGTGTTAGGGATGAGGATAACTTGAAAAGATCTAGGCAAGCTATTAAAGCACAAGTATGTTATGAGACAGATTGTTGTTGAGTATTTGTGAAGAAATGAGTTTGGTGGTTTTGTGAAGAACAAAACTTAAGAAATATGGGAGTGGTTATACAACTTTCAGTCCATTTCCCAAATGTTGAAGAGGGATTAGATATGTTTCACTTCTTTTATTCATATTTCTTTTACTAATGAATGACAATTATTACAATATTGAATAGTGGTAAAAGTTACAATTTTTATTATAACAAAAGATATAAAATTTATTTATTATTTGAACGGTTGGTAGCAATAAACCCTAAAATGCCAGTAGAATTTCTTTGCTTTGGAAAGAACATTGTTTATAAATATTGTAGTAATAGAGAACACAAAAACATAGAAGAATCTATTGTGAAATTTTATTATTCATTTATCGTTGTTAGAAAGTAAAGATATAAATCTATTCATCTTTTACTTTGAAGGAAGATTATTTGTTTATCAAAAGAAAAATGGTCTTGATTAAGAACATACAAAATCCTTTGCACAATAAACAATGTAGATTGTTGTCGTTAAAAAAAAAAGATGAAATATTCTAGTGTCAAAACGATACTGGTAATTCTCATAGTCATAAACCATTTCTCACCAAGGGTTTCAACTCACTCGGCATAAAATTTTGTAACCAAACTTTGTTAAAACCATTTTGAATGAGGTGAAAGATTCAAGAACAAAACTTAACATCAGCCTTTACCTCAATGCTCAAATATACAATGAAGTATGTTGCTTGGGTAAGCCATTAACTCTAACTTAGCGTCTCCCTATGTGAAAATCACATAAGTACTTGAGAAACCTCAAGTTAAATGAATACACAAGCTATACACCAAATATAAGTATTGAACTATCAAACCTGTGGAAAAATGGAGGTCAATCAAGGATCGGGTTTCGACGATTACAAACGCTGAACACAAAAAACAAAACACCACGTGAATTGCCAAATTGCGAAATGCGAATAAGTTGTGGGACCAACACTTCGGGTTTTGACGTTTGGCAAAACAAAAGAACTTCGCGCACATTTAACAAGCAAGTCCTGAATGCGAAATAAGTCTTATTGGATTTCGGGGTTCGACATTTACAAATACCCAACGCAGAAACAAAACAAAATAGTAATTGCCAAATCGCAAAAAAACGCGAATAAGGTTTGGGCCCACCACTTCGGGTTCGAGGTTTTGAGACTAAATAATTCCACGCACTTTTAAACAAGTAAACTATGAATAAATGTGGGACCGGGTTCACAATCGGTAAAACCAAATAATTACTGTGTTTACTCAAATTGAAAGCAATATAAGGAATTCGATCAAGGAATGAAATGAGTTTACAAACTCAATAAAAACAAAATATAAATGTAGACAATACCTCTGAATGCACAATAGCGAATTTGATTCAAAAAGTTTTCAAGATGCCAAAGATTACAATTCGTTTCTGGTATTTAAACACTAACATCAATTCAAAAATTTCCCCTTTCGATCTTCTAAAAGATTTAATCAAGGCGATGATGGTGTCTAGTTGTCTTCAAAGGTTAAGGCGACCACCGCTTAAAGTAATGTAAGACAAATTTGTGATCAGTGCTTAATCCTTGAGTCTTGAAGGGTCAAGACGACCACCGATTCACCATTTGCACAGGGGCGGTGAAATGATTACATCCTAACATACTCTCTCTTAATAATTTCAGAGCCAAACAAACTAAAACAAGTAAAACAAAATTGTTGTAAACAATGCATTACAGCTTACAGATCCCAATATCTCTTCTATGGATTTTAAACAATTCATTTCCCAAAGGTTTCGTAAATATGTCTGTAAATTGTTCTTCAGACCTCCAGAACGGAACATAAATTTCATTACCATTTACCAACTCTCGAATGAAATGATACCTTGTATCAAAGTTCTTACTCTGTTTGTGAAAAACATGATTCTTTGACAGTGCAATAACAGATTTATTGTCACAAACAATTTGGGTTGAATCATTCTTCTCATGCAACAATTCATTCAATATTCTTCTCATCCACACAACTTGACATGCAACTACAGCTGTTGCAACATACTCTGCCTCAGTAGAATATAGAATCACTATTGGCTGTTTCTTTGATGCCCATGCCACTGCTCCAGATCCAAGACTGAACACATATCCAGATGTGCTTTTGTTTTCATCAATGGAACATGAAAAATCACTATTAGTATATCTAATCAACTCAAAGTTTAAAATTGATGTGTATCGGATACCAAAGTCAGTTGTTCCAGCAACATATCTCAGGATCCTCTTTCCTACCTGCCAATGAGTACTCTTCAGAGTCTCCATGAATCTCAAAATCAAACTTACAACAAACATGATATCAACTCTGGTTGCTATTAGGTACATAAGGCTTCATACCAACTTCTTATACAGAGTTGGATCAACATATGATCCCTCATCATACTTGCTAAGTTTAATACCAGTTGCCATTAGTGTTGCAGTTGGTTTACAATTCAACATTCTAAACCTTTTCAATACTTCATTTGCATAGTTAGTTTGAAAAATGAAAATGCCATCATCAGATTGATCTACTTCAATTCCAAGAAAATACTTCATCAATCCTAAATCAATCATCTCAAACTCTGTTTTCATGGCATTTTTAAAATCATCTACATATAGATCTCCAGTGAAAATCAGGTCATCAACATACAGACATACAATCAAAATTTTACCTTCCTGGTTTATCTTTGTATACAGGGTTGGTTCACTTGGAATTTTGTTGAATCCAACACTAATTAGGTACTCATCAATCCTGCTATACCAAATTCTAGATGCCCGTTTCAATCCATATAAAGCTTTTCTTAACTTGTAAACTTTCTCTCCGTGCTTATCAATCTCATAACCCAGAGATTGTCTTACATAAACCTCTTCTTCTAAACATCCATTCAAGAATGCAGATTTAATGTCCATCTGATGGATGATCCATTTATTCTGAGTTGCAATAGCTAACACCATCCTTAATGTGTCAATTCTTGCTACAGGAGAAAAGGTTTCATTATAATCAATACCAGGTTGTTGACTAAACCCCTGAGCTACAAGTCTTGCCTTGTACTTTTCAACTTCACCATCTACATTCAACTTAGTCATACAAACCCACTTAACACCAATCCTCTTCTTACCTTCAGGTAAATTGACAAGATCCCAAGTGTTATTTCTTTCAATGGAACCAATCTCCTCATCCATTGCTTTTATCCAGACATCCTATTTAGCAGCTTCATCAAAAGTTACAGGATCACATGCCATTAATGCAAAATTTGAAATCTGATCTACTTCTTCATTCTGATCATACAATTCTCTTAAGCTTCTAGTCTTTTGTCATTTAAATCTGTTTCTTAATGAAGCCAAAGTGGGATTTGATTCACTACTTACTTGTGAATTTGATTGATGTCCACCATGTCCAGATGGCTCATCACGCTCATGAGTTCTGGGCGTTCTAAATTGAGATGGGTTGAAATCCGGTGCTTGTCTTGTTGGACTTCTTGCTGCAGGCGTATGTGCACGTGGAACCATCTACCCATCTCCTTTAGCCTGCTTAGCTCCATCATCATCTTCACGGGGTAACATAGCTCCCTCTGAAATTGATTTTTCAATACTTCCATCCTAGGCTTCCTCTTCTTTAAATTGAACATCTCTGCTGATTACATGATTATTGGTGATGAGATTGTAGAGTTTATATGCCCTAGACTCTTCACTGTATCCAACAAAGATACATCTCTCGCTTCTATCATCCAACTTCCTCCTCATTTCTTCAGGTACATGCACATATGCAACACATCCAAAAATTCTTAAATAAGAAACATTACAAGGCTTACCATCCCAGGCTTCATGAGGTACACGATTCCTCACGGACTTGGTCGGACTTCTATTAAAGATATAGACAGAGAAAACAAGCGCATCTCCCCAATATTCATTTGAAAGATGCTTCGCTTTCAACATGCTTCGAGCCATATTCATGATGGTCCGATTCTTCCTTTTAGCCACTCCATTATGCTGTGGAGTATATCGAGTAGTAAACTGCCTTTTAATTCCATGAAAAACCACAAAATTCAATGAATTCATTCAATTTATACTCACCTCCTCTGTCAGACCTCGGGATCTTAATGGTTCGGTCACTCTCATTTTCAACTATAGACTTAAACATCTTGAAAACTTCAAAGGCTTCAGATTTTTGCTTCAACAAATACAACCAAGTCTTCCTAATGAAATCATCAATAAAAGTCATGAAATAAACACAACCATTCAAAGAAAGTGTTTGCATAGGTCCACATAAATACGTGTGGACAATTTCCAATGGAGATTTTTCCCTGTAGGAAACATCTGAAACAAATTTCTCTCTGTGATGCTTCCCAAGTATACAACTCTCACAAGAGCTTGCAGGTTGTTGGATACAAGGCAACCCCTTTACCCTCTGCTTCTTTTGTAATAGATCTAAGCCACCAAAATGTAAATGACCATATCTCAAATGCCATAACCAAGATTCATCTAAACTTCCAGCTTTATGAGCATTCAAAGAACCACTCAAATCATTTCTCATAACAAGTGGAAACATTCTATTCTTGGTTATCTCTACTTTTGCAATCAACTGTTTGTTGGGTAATTTATCATATATTGTACATACCTTGTTCTTGAAGAACACTGTGTACTTTTTCTCCAACAACTTTCCAACACTAATAAGATTGCATTTTAAACCAGGCACAAAATAAACATCATCAATACTTCTTCTCTGATTATTCTTAGTGTAGACTGGAACTACACCTTTACCATTAACTGTAACCTTACAGTCATTTCCCAGTTTTACTTCAGACTTAATACTAGTATCAATAGAAGAAAATAGATCCTTATTAGCATTCATATGGTTACTGCAACCACTATCCAAAAACCAAATATCATTAGCACTATCCTGAGTGACATTACAAGTCAAGAACACAAGATTTTGATCATCCTCAGACTCATTTGTGATATGTACAGACTGCTTTCCAGCATCTGCGTGCTTCTTCAAACATTTGTTAGCAAAATGCCCAAACTTACAATAATAACATTGTACTTTGGATTTATCATACCTATGATTTTTTTGCTGCCAGGGTTTGCTGCTGCTCCCTCTTAAATTAGGAGGATTCTGCTGGAACTTCTCCTCAGAAACTGATTCAGTTTTGTTGTCCCTTCGACTAGAAAATCGACCTCCTCTTCCATAATTATAAGACCTTCCTCTGCCTCTGCCTCTCGTAACATACAGTTGGGATTTGAAAGCATGCTCCATTGATCCTTCTCCATATCTAGATATCCTAGATTCATGAACAACAAGAGAACCAATTAATTCATCAATTTGCATTAGACTTAAATCTTTAAATTCCTCTATGGGTACAACTACAGGTTCAAACTTCTTAGGTAAACTTCTCATCACTTTCTCAATAACTCTCTTATTCTCAACATCATCTCCATACTATCTGAGTTGGTTCACAACACTCATCACTTGAGTCATGAAAGTATCAACACTTGCATTATCCTTCATCTTCATATTTTTGAAATCCCTTCTTAAATTATGCAACTTGACTGTCTTCACCTTGGACACACCTTGATAATAGGTTTCAAGAATGTCCCAAGCCATCTTCGAAGATGCAACACTAGAAATCTTCGTAAAAACAGATTCATTTAATCCTTGCTGGATTAATCCAAGAGCCTTGTTATCCTTTTTCTTGTTTTCCTTCAGCAAAACACGATCAACATTAGAGAGAGCCAATTCTACTGCTACATTAGCTGACTCAACATAACCATCAATAACATAGGTCCATAAATCCTGAGAACGCAAAATCGTCCTCATTCGAATATACCAAGAGTCATATGAATTCTTGCTCAGGACAAGAACCTGAACTTGAGAAGAACTACTACCAGACGCAACCATTTATATAAAATTTGAAAGGAATTAAATAAACCTTCATGTAGGAAAATAAGAGAATAAAATTTGGCACCAACAAGAATAATTTGCAATGAACTAAGCAATAACAGAATAGACTAAGGCTCTGATACCAAATGTGGAAAATGGAGGTCAATCGGGGATCGAGTTTCGGCGATTACAAATGTCAAACACAAAAAACAAAACACCACTTGAATTGTCGAATCGCGAAATGTGAATAAGTTGTGGGCCCAACACTTCGGGTTTCGATGTTTGGTAAAACAAAAGAACTCCGTGCACATTTACAAATACCCAATGCAGAAACAAAACAAAACTATAATTGTCGAATTGCAAAAAAACACGAATAAGCTTTGGGCCCACCACTTCGGGTTCGAGGTTTTGAGACTAAAGAACTCCACGCACTTTTAAACAAGTAAACTCTGAATAAATATGGGACTGGGTTCGCAAATAATTACTGTATTTACTCAAATTGAAAGCAATATAACAAATTCGATCAAGGAATGAAATGAGTTTACAAACTCAATAAAAAAACAAAATATAAACTGAGACAATACCTCCGAATGCACAATAGCGAATTCGATTCAAAAAGTTTTCAAGATGCCAAAGATTACAATTCGTTTATGGTATTTAAACACTAACATCAATTCAAAAATTACCCCTTTCGATCTTCTAAAAAATTTAATTAAGGCGGTGATGGTGTGTGTTTGTCTTCAAAAGTTAAGGCAGCCACTGCTTAAAGTAATGGAAGACAAATTTGTGATCGGTGCTTAATCCTTAAGTCTTGAAGGGTCAAGACTGCCACCGTTTGCACAGGGGTAGTGAAACCCTCAATAGAAATGGAGAAAGCTATCACCTACTATGTTTGGTATTCTTTTAGTTCAGTTTGGAGTCTTCGAGCAAATCCAAAAGAACGATGAAACCCTACGATGGATATAGCAAGCGTATGGATCTAGTGCTCTCCATTCAAGAGAATTGACCCACTGAATATGTGAAAGACATGTTACTACGCCTTAGTTAAGGCATGAATTATTGTGCTAGTAAACTAGCATAAAACATTAATGGCGCCAAGGTGAGGCACATACCGTGCCCATAAGGGTTTTGCGTCATGGATTTTCAATTAACCTAAATCCCATATTAATTGTGGTTAGTAACTAGTTAAGTAATCACGACAACATCCTCAGTTTTTATCATTGAAACACTATATCTCATTCACTAAACCATTCCTCCTATGATACGGGGAGCGGATGTAGCCTAAGATGTGTTAATTCTTTAAAACCCGAACATGGCTTCTCGAAACAATCACCAACTAAGCTTGAGATTCCATATCATTCCATTTCTCCCTTGGTTAATATTGGCTTTATAAAGTCTATTAAAAAGAAACATTATTAAAAAGCAACATTTTGTACATCTCTAGAGCTTGAAAATAATGATGTTTCCAATGCTCCAATAGTGTGTCCTGAAGATGATTAAAGGTCTAGAGAAGAAAGGAAAGACTTGGCAGCTGGGTGTTATTCATCCTCTCCTCCAAATTCACATTTGGAAAAGCTATTTAATAAGATAGTTCAAATGTTTAATGGAACCTTATATGGATATTCAAGCAGAACTTGTTACCCATCCTCTCCTCCAAATCCACACTTGGCAAAGCTATTTAATAAGATAGTTCAAATGTTTAATAGAATCTTATTTGGGTATCCAAGCATAACTGTGTTACCCATCCTCTCCTCCAAATTCACACTTGGAAAAGCTATTTAATAAGATAGTTCAAATGTTTAATAGAATCTTATTTGGGTATCCAAGCAGCAGTGTGTTACCCATCCTCTCCTCCAAATCCACACTTGGCAAAGCTATTTAATAAGATAGTTCAAATGTTTAATAGAACCTTATTTGGGTATCCAAGCAGAATTATGTTACCCATCCTCTCACACTTGGAAAAGCTATTTAATAAGATAGTTCAAATGTTTAATAGAACCTTATTTGGGTATCCAAGAAGAATTGTGTTACCCATCCTCTCCTCCAAATCCACACTTGCAAAGCTATTTAATTAGATAGTTCAAATGTATAATAGAAYTTTATTTGGGTATCCAAGCATAATTGTGTTACCCATCCTCTCCTCCAAATCYACACTTGGCAAAGGTATTTAATAAGATAGTTCAAATGTTTAATAGAACCTTATTTTGGTATCCAAGCAGAAYTGTGTTACTCATCCCCTCYTCCAAATCCACACTTGGMAAAKCTATTTAATAAGATTGTTCAAATGTTTAATAGAAMCTTATTTGGGTATCCAAACARAATTGTGTTACCCATCCCCTCCAAATCCACACTTGGCAAAGCTATTTAATAAGATTGTTCAAATGTTTAATAGAACCTTATTTGRGTATCCAAAYAGAATTGTGTTACCCATCCTCTCCTCCAAATCCACACTTGGAAAAKCTATTTAATAAGATAGTTCAAATGTTTAATAGAACCTTATTTGGGTATCCAAGCTGAATTGTGTTACTCATCCTCTCCTCCAAATCCACACTTGGAAAAGCTATTTAATAAGATAGTTCAAATGTTTAATAGAACCTTATTTGGGTATCCAAGCAGAATTGTGTTACCCATCCTCTCCTCCAAATCCACACTTGGCAAAACTATTTAATAAGATAGTTCAAATGTTTAATAGAACTTTATTTGGATATCCAAGCAGAACTGTGTTACCCATCCTCTCCTCCAAATCCACACTTGGAAAAGCTATTTAATAAGATAGTTCAAATGTTTAATATAACCTTATTTGGGTATCCAAGCAAAACTATGTTACCCATCCTCTCCTCCAAATCCACACTTGGCAAAGCTATTTAATAAAATAGTTCAAATGTTTAATAAAACCTTATTTGGATATCCAAGAAAAATTGTGTTGTTATTGGTATACATGTCAGGCTCTTCTCTTCTGAACCCCTTATCATATCAAACACATTTTGAATTGTGAAACTGTTTAATAAAACCTTATTTACGTCGTGTCCAAGCAAAACTGTGTTGTTATTGGTGTATCTGTGAGGCTGTTATGAGCCCCTTATCACAACAAACACATTTTTGAATCGTGGCCATTGTGTTTTCCTGCATACAAAAATTGAAAGAGAGAGCACATTTCGAATCGTGGCGATTGTGTTTTCCTGCGTAAAAACAAGAGAGAGAGAGTCATTTAATGTATATAAAAAGAGAGAGAGATTCAATGTATATAGGTAAAACTGTGAGTTTGGGAGTCTGAATTTTGACAAATATGAATTTCACATTTTGTTGTCTGATCATAGGCCAGCTACTCTTATTCTTGTCCACAATCATATATAAGAGTTAATCCAATAGCGAAACACAATCATTCAATAATATTTCCTTCTCCCATATGCACATTAATTGAACGGGTTTCCGTTCCGTTCTCGTTCTGAATAGTAGAAACTGAGGTTAAAGTAAAAGCCCAGAAACACAATCATTCAATAATTTGGCCTTCTCACATATGCCCTTCACATTAATTGAAGGGATTTATGTTCTCGTTCTGAATAGTAGAAACTAAGGTTAAAGTAAAAGCATAGTTTGACCCTACTCTTCCTCCATTATATACTGTGAAAATTCACGAGCTTCTGAATCTGTGATATTAATATCTGGTTTCCGGAAAACAATTTGCCAAGTTGCATGGTGGCATATCATCATGGGGAGCCCCCTGGTAGACTTTTGTTAAACTATATTCAAGCTGCAACAAGGGGCAAGATAAGGTAGCCCCACATGCACACTTTTATTGCCCCATGCAACATCAACCTCCTCATCCAACTCCTTGCAAATTGTTAAACACCATTCGTTCATCCTCATACCAACGCTAAAGTTATCATTAAACTGATGTATAAGGGTGCACCACTATGATATTCTTAGCAGAAGATTAGCATGCAAACCAACAGTAAAAGCACATCACTACAACCTATTCTTGGACCTGTTTACAAAGTTAAATGTCTTAGAGACAGGGCGCATTGCATTACTGTCAGGTTAAATGTCTTAGAGACAGGGCGCATTGCATTAATGTCTTAGAGACAGGGCGCATTGCATTGAAACCTTTAATTCTGGTAGCAAGAGGGCACCCACTTGAGGAGTTATTAGCGGAGGAGTTACACAACTATTCTTAGCACTCTCGACATATTGTCACCTTCCTTGCAAAGATTTATATTACAATATTTGGAGACTAGAAGAGGATACTCGCTGCCTCAAAACACATTTCCAACTACCAATTCACAAGGAGTATCATCATTTCAATATGACTCAGGAGTTCATGTGGTAGGGTTTTGAGGTAACATAGCATGCTAACCCCCACATATATCAATATGAATCACAAGTTTCCATGCCATGGTTTTGAGGTAACATGGCATGTCAACCATCACAGATATCAAACCTATAGTGTTTGTATGAATAGTAATGGGAGATGTGGTTATGGCATGTTAATGGGAGATCTTATATTATGCTGCATATGCTATATCAGAACGGGATAGTCTGCATACGCTCTATCAGAACGTCTTCCTCAATAGGAGGTATATGCTCTCAAAATGCGAGTGTGAGGAAGAAGTGGTGAAGGAACATCGACGAGGTCTCAAGGTCAGACCTGGAAAGGGTAAAGGGTGAATGTTGAAGTCCAGACCAATGGGGGTACATCTACCTCTTGGAGAAGATGCCTTTCATCCAGAAGATGCCATTCATCCATTCGTCCAACTGAAGATTCCAACTTGAGATTCGGGTGAGCATCCTAAACTCCACTAAGGCTATACTACACTGCTATAAACTCCATCGTCCCATATATTTCCGTCAACATGTTCGATTTTTCTCTTCACCATAAATAAAAATAAACTCTTGATGTCTTCAAATAAACAGAGACTCTTTAATAAAAGATTTTTTCGTTCTAAGCAAAACACAATAGGAAAGAAAAGATGGATATGTTGATCTTACCATGGTGTTTGGTTTTAGCTGATACCGCTTGAATGCATGTAGATCGACTGCAATGGTGTCTGGTTTTATCTATACCACTTGAATACATGCAGATTTCTGCATGCAAATTGCCACAGAGACAATCCATCAAGTGGTGTCACTGGAATTTATAATTAATAATATTGTTAGTGCATTGATGGCAATGGGGAAAATGCAATCGGATAGGGAAAATGGAACCAATAAAAATTCATAATTTTAAATTATTTTAAAACGTTGAAAAATAGAGAAATCAAAATAGCTTACACCATGGGAAATTAAGTCTTATCAAAGATTAAGAACCAATCCAAAAACAGATATAGTTTAATGGTCTCATTTTCATTTCTCCTGGTTAAATTAAGAGTAGCCAACAAGTATATATTATCCTTCTTCTCACCCCATTTTCCCAAGAATACATCTTGTAATTGGGGAAATGTGCTAATGCTATTTGTAGGTAGATGTATGAACCAATCCATGGCATCATTCTCTAGGGAAAGTGCAAGTAGTCTCATCCTTACATCTTCATGGGTATTATCCCATATAGTTTTTAATATCATATTCTTAAAAGTCCCAAAATGATCTTCTGTATATACACCATTGATTATTTGGAAGGTGGGTAGTTTGTCAAAGGCCTTTTTAGGAATGTTATGAGGATATCCTTGGATATCTATGAATTCAAATGGAATATTCAATTCGTCCATCGAATAAACCATTGTTGCTTGAGTTTTTTCATAATATTCACATTGCTAGAAGATGGTAAATTGTTAGGTAGCTAGAGAGGTAGTGGGGGGGTCGAAAGGGCCCATAGTTATGATAGTGGAGGCCATTCAATGTAAGGTGGACTAGGTCCACTATATTATTAAATAAGGCTCACTATGGTAGTTAGACATAATAAATGGGTAGTTAGATATAATAAATGTAAGAGGACTTCTTAGAAGGTTCTACTTCTAGAAGATTCCTCCTCTAGAATGTTCTTAGGTGTTCTTAGGTGATGGTAGAACTATATAAAGGGATTCAAGCAATGTAATGGGACATGAAGAGAAATATTGTATTTGGAGTAGTAGCTCAATAGGAGGATGCCCCCTCGAAGAGGCAAGTGAACATGAGAGGATCCCTTCCATAATATGATCCATTGTATGGTGTTTCCCTACCTCAAGGGTTTAGTAATAATAAAGTGTGGTTTCTTATATATTGCTTTGTGGATATATTGTGTATTCATTATTTGTGGTGATTATATTTGTAGATATATTCAGGTTCTTAACAAGTGGTATCAGAGCACTTTCCTTGGCAGACATTGTGGGCAAATATTTTTTATTTTTGCATATTTGTTTTTGGAGAAGAAAAAAGAGGGCCGCAACATTCCAGAAATTTTTGGTATATTTATGTGCAAAATTTGTAGAAACAGGTTGTAGATATGAGTTCCTCTAAAAAAAAAAACCCAAGTTGAAAAAAAAAATCGTCTGAAACGGAGTCCGGGAAATCAAGATATTGAAGTTTTAAAATCTACAATTTTTCAAGATTTTTTCTGCGGATGGTGGCACAATTTTTTTTTAATTCTGTAGAATCTAGAGGCCAAATTTGCTCAAATAAATTACAGATCTGAGTTCCTCTCACAATTTCACCCAGTTTCAAAAATAAAATCAGCCGAAAATGAGTCTGGGAAGTGAAGTTATGAGCATTTTAAATTCAGTAGTTTTTTAGGGTTTTTCCAGAAAAAACCGCGATTTTCTGCCGTAACTTATTGGTCTATTTTTTGGGTTTTTTCATGATGGTTGCGGGATTGAAGAGTTCATAGGGTGATCATATGGTTATTTCCTCTCAAACCCTCAAATAAATTCTACATATTGATGAAGCATTCAAAGCCCAATGGTGTGGCACATTGCATGACATATTGCATGACCTTGCAGATGGCCTCAATGATAGTTTTCGTAGTATTCAAGATTCATTGGATAGCATGCATGAGTGATTTCTTATGGTGGACATCATGAATGAATATCATCAAGAAGTGTATTCTTTGTATGCTTTGGAGGACGATTGTGATGATTGGTATATGGATAGTTGTCATTTCTGGGATAAAAACCACTTCCATCTTCTATTTGATGACTCTCCTTCACATCATATAGAGCACATTATGGAGAGAAGTCCAACGTCTTCTATGCACACTATTTTTAAGTATTCTTCAATACTAGTATGTTATTCAAATGATTTTGGGGATATGGAGGGATCTACATATTTGGATCCCCATGATCAATGTGGATCTTTGGAGTATCATTTTCAGCTGGTTCTTGAGTTCAAATATATTTCATGTGGAGTTCACATGAACACTTGGGCATGGGACCCCAATTCACAATCGATGTTGGACTACTTCAGCATGATGGTTTTATTTCTCCATGGGACCCTGGTTCTCTAGTTTACTTCAGTACTATGGTCTACACTTATCCATGGGACCCTGGTATATGGTTGTACATCAAGCGTTGAGGACAATGCTTTCATAAGGGGGATGGAATGTTAGGTAGCTAGAGAGGTAGTGGGGTGGGGCGGGGCGGAGGGCCCATAGTTATAATAGTGGATGCCATTCAATGTAAGGTGGACTAGGTCCACTATATTATTAAATAAGTCTCACTATGGTAGTTAGACATAATAAATTGGTAGTTAGATATAATAAATGTAAGGGGACTTCTTAGAAGGTTCTACTTCTAGAAGATTCCTTCTCTAGAATGTTCTTAGGTGTTCTTAGATGATGGTAGAACTATATAAAGGGGTTCGAACAATGTAATGGGACAAGAAGAGAATTAATGTATTTGGAGCGGTAGCTCAATAGGAGGATGTCCCCTCAAAGAGGCAAGTGAACATGAGAGGATCCCTTCCATAATAGGATCCATTGTATGGTGTTGCCCTACCTCAAGGGTTTTCTCTATTTCTTGTGTTCATATTATGGTGAATGGTTTATGTTTTATTCTTGGTTTTATTGAAGTATATTTGCAGATTTGGTATAGGTTCTTAACATAAATTCATTGAATTATTAGATTTGTGGATTTTATTTTTGTGGAAATACTTCTCAAGTTCAAAAATTGAAGGAAGGGTACCTTAAGAATATGTTCTTCTAGAATATCTCTTATTGAAGGGTTTGTTTCCTGGAGTCCCTAGATAATTTTATCCAAATCTCATTAAATTCTAAGAATTCTTAACTCAGGAAGATGAATTTATCCTTGACAAAGATGCCAAAATGTTACTATTCAAACTATCTTTTAAAGGGAAAATTCCTAACCCTAATGGGAGAGCCCAACCTCAACTCTCATGCAAGCCACTCACTATCACATTGGTGGCCTTGCCTCACTCTTTAGGCTAACGAGAATGTTTCCTAGCCTAAGGGGGTTATCCCTAATGTTTAATCTAGCTAATTAGTTGTAGGAAGTTTTATCCTAGATTAACGAGTTATCCAACAAGTGAATTTGCAATCTAATGTAATTGGGTGCTCTGAAACATTCGAATTTAGAAATAAATGCCCATTGTATGATTTGATTGAATATCTCAACCACATAATTCCAAATTTACATCAATGAATAGTGTGCTCAAGTAACGATTGAATCATCAACCACATTTCATAAAATACCAAAAAATTTAACACATGTGAATTGAAATATTGAGTATGTCAAACTATTGCTTTAGGAGTGAACCAATAATTTTGAATTATCCATCATGTAGTGATCAATTGATCCGAATTTATGAGCGGAACGAAATAAATAATAGACTGAATACAATAACACATAGATACAAATAACAACAACATATGTCTAGTGAACAATAACTTCTATTGAATAAATACAATATCTTGAAACTGTAAAACTACAGAACTAAAAACAACTTGCTCGAATGGTGGTAGCTATCTCTGAGAAGAGACATGGCTACTACGTGTCTCCGTCTGAGAAGCATGATTACAATGAGGCTCCATAGGCCTTTTTAACATTACTCATGAATGTGAAAACCCTATACATTCAAAAACCTAACCCTAGGAGATGGAATGCCAAAATTTATGTGGGCCCCGATGGGTAAGTTGGTACCTCAACTTCCTGGGGTCCTATACGACCTCTGTTTTAGGTGAGTTCTAGTCGGAATGTACTTTTGAGAACTACATATTATGCCATCAAACTCTCACTCCGCCTATAATTTGACTGTGGAAAGCAAAAAAAAACACTGTTTAGGGCCCCAAAACAGCCCTGGAAGTACATAAAGATGTATAGACATGAATATTTCCAAAATAAGCTAGTTGGATTAGGTGTGCGGCCACCAATCTCTACCTGACAGTTGTGTAGGGCTTCAGACAACCTCGAACGTGTAGAACCTACAATTACAAAGAATTACATAAGAACGTGTTGAACTAAAACTGTCAAAAGGAGCCAGTTGGAATAGGTGGGTGGCCACTAATATCCACCTGGATCAGTCCTCCCCCCTTAGGAAGAAATGGTCTCCATTACATTGAGTTCCCCCATCAGGTGAGGAAATTTCTTCTGAAGTTTTCCCTGGGTGAGCCATTTTTCTTGGTGCAGGAGTTTCCCGGCCTTGACAACTCGATAAAACTGGATCCTCTGCTGGCGAGTGCCCTTGACCTGTGTGTCCACTATCTGATCAGTGGATTCTTGTTCCATGCAGTCAAGGTTGAGCTCTCTTGGTGTCAACTGTTCTTCAATCTCTGAGGTGTCCAATGATGGTGTAAAATATGATCGGAGGAATTCCACATTGAACATTGGGTGCAAGCCAAGGAAGTGGGGAGTGTTGAGCGCAAAAGCATTATCTCCCACAACCTTGGTGACAGTGTAAGGCTCATAAAAAAGTGGATGGAGCTTCTGATGGGGCCCTGTAAGGCGCTCTTTCTACAAATGTAACCATACCTTGTATCCCACCTGAAACTTGTGCGGTACCCGATGTTGATCATGGCGGTGCTTGTACTTTGCATTGGCTTTCTGCAAAATTTCATGGACCTGTTGGAAGATGTGTTGAATCTTCTCAATGAATCTATTGGCTTTGTCAACCTCAAAATGAACATGGGAATATTCTCTATGGGTGGTTTCAAGAGGTCGTGCAACATCAATGGGACCCAAGGGTTGGAATCCAAACCCCACCTAAAATGGGCTATGGTCGGTGGAGCTATGGAGAGATCTGTTGTAGCTGTGTTGAACATAGGGAAGACTCTCATCCCATATACGTAGATGCTTATAGTTATACATGCAAAAGATGTGCACAATCATCTGATTGATAACCTCTGTCTGGCCATCGGTTTGAGGGTGGAAGTAAATGGATTTAGTGAGCTTGGTTTCCAACAGTGACCAAAGACTCGACCAAAATGTGTTGAGGAACCTGTTGTACTGATCAAATATGATGTTCTATGGTATCCCAAAATGGATGCACACTCGTTCGAAGAAGAGCTTGGCAATATCTTTCGTTGTGATGCTCTTCTTGTAGGATGTGAGAATGGGCATCTTTGAAAACCAACCAACCACCACAAATATGCAATCATTTCCTTGATTGGTGGACGTATGGTATACATGTAATCCATTGATATGGATTCCCAAGGCCTCTCGGGAGTAGGAAGAGGGGTGTATAAGCCTTTCTTCTTGATGGTTGGCTTGACAATTTCACATGCAGTGGAAGATCTGATATACTTGTCGACGTCCTGGAGAAGTTTTGTCCAATAAAAATGTTGTTGTAGAACGACCATAATTTTCTCAACGTCTTGCCATCCAACTGTAGTGAGCCTCCCAAATCAACTTTGCATGCTTTCTTGTAGGAACACAGAGGTGGCCCAAATGGCATAAAAATACATCCTGAATGTGAAAATCGGTGATATTCGCATTTGTACCAAAGAGATGATAAGTGGTGGAAAATTCATGATATTGTTGATAAAGTTGGAGCCCCTCATATTCCTCATGCCCACAAGAATGGAGCACAGTGGTGAGTGCAACCACGGGAGGTCAAATGAGGTAGTCAATGACATGATTTGTGCTCCTTGTATTATACTTGATGTTGATATGGAACTGCTGCATGTATGTGGACCAATTCTAATGGCAGTCATTCTGCAACTTCCCTTGTCTCTGTTTGAATTGCAGAGGCTTGTTATTAGTGTGGATAATTGTCTCCTTTCCTAGAATGTAATGTTTCCATTAATGAAAAGATTTTACAATGGAATACATTTCCTTGTCATAGGTGGGGTATTTTTTTACAATATCTCAGAGTGTCTCACTATGGTATGCTATTGGATGACCATGATGATTGAGAACTACTCCTACAACATAGTCGGATGCATCAATCTCAATATCGAATGGTTGTTGTAGATGAGGTAAGGAGAGTACTGGAGTTGGGCACAAGCGATGCTTCATATCATCAAGTTCCTATTGTTGTGCCTTAAACCATGTGAAATTTTCCTTACCATCGCCCTTAGTCACTTGGTTGAGGATCCATGCAATATGGGAGAATCCCAACATGAACCGTCCGTAGAAGTTGGCAAGTCCCAAGAATCTCCAAAGCTCGGTTAGTGTGGTCAGGGATGGACAGTCATGGATGACTTGGATCTTAGTTGGATCTACATGTACCCCATGTTCATCGACAACGTATCCCAATTATTGGACCCTATTCATGCGAAAGGAGTATTTTTCCAAGTTGGCATATAGCTTGTGCTGTCATAGAGTGCTCAAAACCTGTTGAATATGATGTATGCACTCCTCCCAAGTTCTGCTAAAGATGAGGATGTCATCCACATATACCACCACAAAAGAGTTGGTGAAGGGTCTCCATACATCATCCACCAACCTCATGAAATTTGTTGGTGCATTTGTTAGGCCAAAGGGCATGACTAGCCATTCAAAGATACCTTCTTTAGATTTGAAAGTTGTCTTCCATACATCAGTCGGTTCGATGGGAACCTGGTGGTAGCTAGACTTTAGGTCAATATTTATTAAGAACTTTTCCCCCTTGATTTGGTCAAGAGGATCATCAATTTGGGGAATTTGATACCGGTTTGTGACTATGATTTTGTTTAATGATCTATAATCAATGTAGAGTCGCCATGTCCCATATTTCTTCTGCACTAGTACAATCAAGCTTCCACAAGGGGAGGAGCTATGTTTGATGTTCCCCTTTTGAAGCAACTCTTGGATATGATGCTTTATTTCATCATTTTCCATTAGCGAGTGACGATAAACTGGTCCATTAGGAAAAGGTGCACCAGGGGTTAGATCAATTGGATGCTTGACTTGGTAGTGCGTCGGTAACATGGTGGGTGAGAAGAAGATGTCTCTGTACTCTTCCATGATTCCTTCCACTTTCTTCTACTGCAAAGAGAGGCTTTGTGTAGAGGTCACAGATGTGGCGAAGAACTTCTTCTTACTTTGAGCATGGATCACAAATAATATTAACTTCTCGGTCTATGAAATAACCTTACTACATTGCTTAGTAGAGATTAAAGAAATAATGGTAGGTGGGGCTACCTTTGGTATCTTGTACAATTTTCTATCCAAAGTAATAATAAAACTACGGGGTCTAGAATCATACACAACATGTCACTTCCACAAATATGGTTTTCCTAAAATAATATCACAAACTTAAAGGGGATAATTATCATACAATACCTCATCTTTTAAGGGCTTGATGTCGTAGGGCAGACAAAACTGTTGGCTAATGCATATATCTCTTCCTCGACAAAGCCATCCAATGGTGTAGTGTTGTGGGTGCGGGGTCATCGACAAGTCCAAACAATTGAAAACCTCTATTGAGATTAGGTTCTTCTTACTACCACGCTCGACAATGAAATGAAGCAGAGTCCCCTTTACCCACATCTGTGAATGAAAGAGGTGTTCCCCTTCCTCTAGTTCTTCTGGTTCACTTGGTTGGACTTTGGTGGTAACAACAATGGCACTGGGTTCGACATTGATAATTCTCTTCCCTCTTTCTAGATTTTATTAAGAGTCATAATTTTGCTCTCACTTGGAAGCTTTCATCTTAGCCATCAGTCACTTCTTGGAGCGACATTCTTCGATGTTGTGCCAAGGGATTTAATGGTATTCACACCACTTTCCCATGTCCTTCTTTGATTTCTCATTACCTTTCTTGTGTTGCGGCTTGGACTGGTTTCTAGAGAGTGGCCATATTTTCGCTATCCCTTGTTTTGTGGGTTGGGTCCGCCTTTTCTCTACTTTGGCTATGAGGAGTTTGCAGATCCAAACTCTCGCTTCTTCTGCTTAAATTTCTGCTCGATCTTGACAACATATCTATAAGTTGTACCCAATGATGCAATGTCCATAAACTCCATTTCTATTTGAATGTATCTATGCAGACAACCACGATATTTAAGCACCAGATGTCATTCAAAGTATTTGATACCCAATTTGGTGCTTGGGGTATGAAAAATATTGGTGAAATCTGGTATTGTCTGGTCCCTTTCCTTATGCAGGGTGGTCCATCTTGTGTACTTGTCCTTATAGCTTCCAATAGGGTAGTATTTTTATTTAATGACATCCCTGAAGGAATACAATGTGGGGGAAATCGTAAATATTGCATATTCCTGTATGGCCCTTTTCTCAAAGTAGGTATCCCACCGGTCCTTAATATGGGGGATGACCTTGAGGAGTGAAAAAGTATTTTTTTCCCTATTGAAAAAATTGTTGACCGAAAAATAGCCTTCGAGTAGATTCAACCATTTATCTACAAAATTCACATCTATTAGTCCTTCAAATAATTTAATATCAAAATTTACTTGTACCTTGAAGGGGGTTGCATGGATGCTTGGTGAAGATGCATCTCTTGTGGGTAGTTGCCGAAGGATCTATGCAAATTTGTTCATCATTTCACTCCTTTGTCGCACAAGGGCTTCCACAAGCAAGAATTTAAAGGGATTTCCTGCTCCATCATCTTTCTTTTCATCCACCATGAGTTTTTGTCAGGTTTGGCACATCCAATATTGCAAAGGATCGACTGGTTCAATTCCCAACTTCTTGTACCCAGATATTGTCGAGGACATGCACAAAGAAAAATAAATGAAGAGTGGACCGCTCTGATACTACTGATCCACATTTATGAGTGGAACAAAATAAATAATAGACAAAATACAATAGCACAAATATACAGAGAACAACAACATATATCCAATGAACAATAACTTCTATTGAAAAAATAAAATAGGTTGAAATTGTAAAACTACAGAACTGAAAACAACTTGCTTGAATGGTGGTAGCTATCTATGAGAAGATATGTGGCTGCTATGTGCATCCGTCTGAGAAACATGATTACAATGAGTCTCTAGAGGCATTTTTAACATTACTCATGAATGCCAAAAACCTAGACATCCAAAAACCTAACCCTAGGAGATGAAACACCAAAAGTTATGTGGGCCTCGATGGGTAAGTTTGTACCTCAACTTCCCGTGGCTGTATCTTTTGCATACGACCTCCATTTTAGGCGCGCGATAGCCCGTTTGAATGGTATTTTTGAGAAATGCACATTATACCATCCAAGTATGAATCTGTCTATAGTTTGACTGTGGCAAGCCAAAAAAACACTATTTAGAGCCCCAAAACAGCCTTGGAAGTACATAAATATGCATTGACATGAAAACTTCCAAAATAAGTTAGTTGGATTAAGTGGGAGGCCACCAATATCCACCTGGAAGCTGTGTCGGGCTTCAAACAACCCCAAAAGTTAATTAAATTAAAAGCTGTTGGATCTAGTCAAATTAAATGTTGATGGATCTAGATAGGAAAGAAGGAAATCAAAGAAATGACAAAGAAGGTTAACTATCTTTGCGGGATAAAAGAATTGGACACTGACTTGGTTGCTCCCAATCAATGGGATCTTATTTCTGACAAGAAAATGATGCAAGAGAAGCAACCTTTGTAGGTTTCACAATGCACTAAGATCGTTAATTCAAATATTGAGGATGTCAAATATGTTATAAATGTTAATCATATTGCTAAGTTTATGGTTGGATTAGGTGATAAGGCACAATAAGTATCATATTCAAATACTCCTAAGATTGATCCCAGTGTGACAATGATGATCGTTGAAGAGAATCCATATGTTACCTACAATAATGATGGTGGTTGCAAAGAAAAAATTGAAAATATGAGAGAGGTTTTGGAGCTTCCAATGTTTCATCCTAAGAATTTTGTTAATCTTGGAATAGATCCTCTAAAAGGTGTCCTTTTCTATGGACCTCCTCGCACAGGAAAACCACTATTATCTCTAGTAGTGGCTAATCGTATTGATGCATGACTTATTAGAATTATTGGAAGTGAGCTTGTTTAGAAGTACGTTGGTGAGGGTCCTCGAATGGTTTGAGAGATTTTTCAGATGGCTCGGTCAAAGAAAGCCCATATTGTCTTTTTTGATGAATTGGATGACATAGGTGGCACTTTCTTTAATGGTGGAACATGGCCATTCGACGTCGACGTCCTACCATTCTACTTTATGTTTGACTTGGTTGTTTTCGTATATTTTGTAAATAAACTTGCTTATTCATTATCAATTTAATGAAACCAATACAAAACTAGCATGATTCACAAGACCAAATTGCAATTTTGTTGGACGAATTTCATGAGGATCTAAATTGCATGAAATATTAACTATACATTAAGTTTAAGGATGCTAATATGAAAGGAAAATAAAGTTATGAAAAGAGTACGCATTACAACAATATACACCATGTCCTCCTAAAAAAGAAACCTTGCTAAAAGACCTTATACCACATATGTAGCTAACCTTTGCATTTGATCCCAAAATATATACATAACTTGTCTCAACCATACAATCAAAATATTTACATTATGATTATTTGCAATATCTTTCACACATTCAATAAGCAAATATTTTGCATCACCC
This sequence comes from Picea engelmannii, assembly GCA_009831015.1. Lineage (NCBI taxonomy): Eukaryota > Viridiplantae > Streptophyta > Pinopsida > Pinales > Pinaceae > Picea > Picea engelmannii. The sequence continues at coordinate 51,698 of ML800382.1, forward strand.
TAAGGAATCTCCAACTCTTTGATTAACTATTGTTCCTTGTGAGAATTATTGAGTGAAAATTATTTGTCTTTTAGGTTTAATTCATTCATTATTGCTACTTTAACAGTTTTATCCCCATGATTTAGTAGCTATGACAAGTTATTTTTTTCCATGAAATACAAAATAAAATAAAATATACGACTTTGTCACAATCGATCATCAACGAATGCCCCTCCATGCTCTTTAAATAGAGATCACATACCAATCAGACATTCAACCACTGATCAATGTAGACATTAAGATCAAGGATAATATGAGTCGTCAGATCACTCTATGTCTAAAACATATCGTGATCATCAAATTACATAACTACAAATGCATACTAAAGAAACACACTAAGAAATACATTTTTATCTAAAGACACATTAGACAAAGTTTATCTTAACTAAATCCTAAGTGTATAAATATCCTAACACACTTCTTTCTTCTAACCATAAATCGATTGTCATATTTTTTATTTATATGATCTCATTTCCCTTCCAACTGGTTCAATCTATTATGCACCTATTATGCACCTCTGACTTCCCGCCTCCACTGTCATGACACTGAAAGTCTTCATATGCCAATATATATCAATTAACTTAAATAATTTGGTTTCCCTATTTCTCAAAAATCCAATCTAACATTTTATCCATTACCCTCTTAACTTCATCAAAGAATAAACTATCGTTGGCACCCCTCTATTATCTCACCCTACACTCAATTTATCCACTACCCTCTTCACTTCATAAAATAATCAACTATGGTTGGATACATTTCATAAGTCCTACCATGAACTATTAACTTCATCAAAGAATCAACTATGATTGGCTACATTTCGTAAGTCCTACTATGAAATCATTAACTATGCCTTCACCTTGCTGCCAACTCTACATTTCCTAAGTTCTACTGTGCACATCTTATCTATGCACCATGCGTTTTCTTGTCATCCTCTAAAAAATACACAAAGATGAACAAAGCCCTGATGATCCTTGAATGAACCAATAATATCTCAAAAATCCACAAAGATGAACAAGGCCCTAATGATCCTTGAATGAACCCGTGATACCAATTGATTGAGAGCCCAAACAATATTCATGGGAGCACACTCCGAATTCCAAAAATCCCAAAAGCCCAATTTAGAGAAACATGGTTGTCCTCTATCATGAGAGGCATATACATGCTCCGAATTCCAAAAAGCCCAAAATCCCAATTTGGAGAAACATGGTTGTCCTCTATCATGAGAGGCATATACACACTCCGAATTCCAAAAAGCCCAAAAGCTCAATTTCGAGAAGCATGGTTGTCCTCTGTCATGAAAAGCATATACACCCTTGTAAATTCCAAGCATGGTGTCGAAGACACTCCTAACTCCCCAACATATCTATCATAACCATTTCATTTCTAGATCCACGCCATTTCCACCATGATTATGCAAGCACTCTGCTCAACAAAGGCCCAATTTAGACTTAACAAATGGATAATGGCTTCAATGTTCCACCACCACCACTCTTCACACCTGCAATTTGCCAAACATCACCTTATCCTCCAAACACACGTCAGCCTTCTAATTATACTTCCTTTCCAAACACACATCAGACTTCTAATTATACTTCTCTTTCACCCCTTTCCAAGTGGATAATCTATGTTGAAACCATCTTTTAATTTTAAAATTGTATTTGGTTGCTAAAGTACTCATTTTTTTTTTGGTATGTAAGGAGATTATTGATGTGTATTTCAAGTGGGTAGGTTTTCACAATAATGTTTTTGCATATTGTAGTAAGGAAATTATTGATGTGTATTTTAGGTGGTAGGTTTTCATAATGATGTTTTTTTATATTGTGGTTTTAAAATTATATCAACAAAGGTTAAAGCTAATAATCTACAATATTGCAATTTTTCTTTTAAAAAAAAATTACTAAAATAATCACAAATCTTTGTATTTATAAAATATAAAATAAACACTTTTAAAAAATAAAAAAAATTCTCTCTTAAAAATAAAGTAAAATATAATGATTTACATTTAAAAACATTATTACATATTCAAGTAATTTTTTTTTTTAACTAAAACGATTATATTTTTTTATTTTATTTAGATATCAGTTGGGCTGAAGCCAAATCAACCATCATTACAAGGATTCAACAACCCACTTATCCGAATTACAACTTGTCCCTTCCTTACATAGCTGGGGATAGAGGTAAAACCAAACCTACGGGATAGGAATTCATGAAGGTGCTTCATCATTTTTTCTGATTTCTCCTTGAGGCAAGAGACATCCGTTTTCCTTTGCATCTGCTTCCTTGTTTGATCCACGTAGGATGTGGAAAAAGTGGGAGGAGGAGAAATCTTGCAACACATACCTCAACCTTTGCAAGTCTTGTTGAGCACTGGATTGCTGAAGTGATCATCCGAGTTTAATATCTTTATCATGATTTCATAATCTCTGAAAACTTGTATTTCTTTATTGCCATTTCCCTGAGCTATTTGACAGGCTTTTAGCAGCCCTAGAATTTCATCTTGATTATTAGTCCTTTGTCCTAATCCCTAGCTGAAACTATCTTTTCGAGAACCATCCGGGGCGTAAATCACTCTGCCTGCTCCTGCAATCCTTGGGTTTCCTTGGGAGGTGTCGTAAAAACAAAATCGATGTTTTTCCCTGCTTCCTCCACCAAGCTTGAAAAACTGCATCTGTGTCTTGTAAATGTCATCCTGCAGTGTTGAAGGGGTGGACAATGAACTTTTTTATGTCCCATAGTATAAAGGTTCCTAGCCATTTCTTTTCTTCGGGGAGGAGAGAATTTTCGTTCTTGAAGGAGTGATGTGCCACTGTTTCAAGGAGGAGATCTTTTGTTTTGGCAACCATCATCGAAGGAGAGTGCATAGAGCTGTTGAAGATCTAGTCATTTTTGGTCAGCCATATTTTCCAGCATAAGTATTTGGGTATGGCCTACCAAATTCTATTCTATATTGACTTGCTTTGGACTGCATGAGGATATCATGCCTTCCAGGAGGAGAATAATGTTACCATTGTAATATGCATTGGAGCTATGACATTGAGGCCGTGAAGGAAGAGCTTCCAAACTTCTTGGGTGAATGGAAAATCCACAAACAAGTGATCCATAGTTTCTATATCATTACAACATACATAACATCTATGCGGTCCGATAATACCTCTTTTTGTTAGTTTTTCTCCAATCAACACTTTCTTATGCATTAAAACCTAGAAGAAGAAATTAACTTTGGGTAGACCGAGAGGATCCTAGACCTGCTTCCAGATTGATGTTTACTGGATTGACACTTGGTGATATTGAAGGGAGGTGAAGCCACGTGCTGCGGTGTAAATTCCAGTCTTACCCCAACCCCATTTTTATGTCAAAAGCAGATGAACATGTGCTAAACCCATCAACGCTACTAAGAGGAGGTTCTTTTGATTTTGCAGATGCTCTGGAATTCTGGGGAATACCCAAGACCGCCAATTCCTTGAAGCATCCCAGGAGGATATATCTACTAGTTTATTAATTCCATGCTGCATAAGCCACATGCATACCTCTTTTATTTCATACGAGTTGTCAAGGGGTGGCTGGCCCATGATGTTGTCATGCCACATCGACATATTATTCCCATTTATAGGGATACGATACAACCATTTTTTGAAGAATTCTAGCCCACGTCGATAGCGATTCCATATCAACGAGCCTTTGGGAGTGTTTTATGCCTGGAGGTTTCTCAAAGAAGCCCCTTTGAGGTATTTTTTCCTTAAAATTTGACTTACAAGATGTTTTCAATTTGAGTAGAGTTTCCAAATAATTTTTCCACCCAATGCAATGTTGGCTAGACCGGGATCTCTTACCTGTAAACCTCCTTCAGGGAATGGGTGTTTGACAGTGTCCCAATTTACTAAGTGAAATTTATTTTGGTTTCCTTTTCCTCCTCGCCAGAGAAAGTCTCGAATCATTTTTGAAACTTGTTCAATGATGGTCTTTGGAGCTAGAAGGAAGGATGCCTGGTAGCAAGGATGATTTTAGGGGCTAAATTTCGCTCATGGGCTAATTTTCCATGGTTTTTCCCAAAACCATATTCTCTTTTCTTAAAATGATTCGCCCAAATTCTATAGGATAAAATTATTTTACCTTAAAAATCGCCAAAATTTTATAGAAACGATATAAAATCCTTAGAAATTTGAATATTCTTACAAAAATATCGCCAAACATTTTATACTTGGCATGTGAAGGATTAGTAAGATTCGCCAAGGTTTCTACATTTTAAAATAAATTTCCATCCTTAAAATCACCCCTGCCTGGTAGATTGGTAAGGAAGATAGGACCAATTTTATAAGAGTGAGTTTCCTAGCATTAGTGAGCCACTGACCTCCCCAAGATTTGATTTTGTACTTGATTTTTCTTATTACTTCAATCCACAATGAAAACTTGTTGGAACACAGAGTTATGGGTAGCCTGAGGTATTTGATTTTTTCCCATGAAGCAAAGCCCGAGAATTCCAAGAAATGGGTGATTTGCAAGATAGTTTGTTGGTTTACATTTAACACATACACCACACTTTTCCTTTTATTGATGAGCGCTCCAGAGATACTGCAGAAGATTTGAAGGATTTCACTGAAGACCTTTGCAGTCTTTATGGAGGCTCCACCCAACATAAGAGATTCGTCAGCAAATAAGGCATGATTGATTGGATCAAGGCCCTTCATCAACCTAATACCTAGGATTGTCCCTGCTTTCTTTTCAACAATCAACTTTCTACTTAATGAATCTTCCATCAGGATGTACCAGAAAGGGGAAAGAGGGAAGCCTTGCCTTATTCCCCTCGAGGCTTGAAAATAATTGGCCAGTCTACCATTTACTAGCCGAGATATCCAAGTATTTTCAGTACAAGCTTTAATCAAATTGACAAAATTATAATTGAAACCAAAATAAAGAAGAACTTTGTAAAGGAAAGAGAGGTTTACCTGGTCAAATGCATTTTCCATGTCAAGATTTGTGAGCATCCTTTTCTCCTTTCATTGATGACTGGAATGCAAGGCTTCTTGCACCTGAATTACATTGTCCAAGATATGTCTCCCTTTGGAAAATCCACTTTGTATGGGAGAAATGAGTTTCCCTAACAAAGGATTAATTATGTTTCCCATTAGCTTGGAAATAATTTTGTATGAAGCATTGCAAAGAGAAATAAGCGTGAATCTATCGAAGGATCCCATAGTCACTTCTTTGGGGATTAAAGCTAGGAAAGTGGAGTTAGTGATACCTCCCACTTTTTCTTTTTGTTGGAATTCTTTAATCATTCTCAGTAAATCAACTCCCAACATGTTATATAAAAATGGATTGAGAAGCCATCTGGCCCTAGAGCATTGTCGGGCTCTATGGACCAAACAACATTGCAGATTTATTCTTCTGTAAAAGGCTCCATGAGGGTTGATTTGTCTTTCCTTCTTACAAGAAAAGGGATGTGTGAGAAGAATTCATAGGTGACCTCCTCACTACCAACTCAATATTCTTTGTAAAGGTTATGAAAATGAGTTTTTGCTGCCATTTTAAGTTGATCAAAACCTTTGTGGACCGACCCATCTGTAGAGGCAATTTCAGGAATATGGTTTCGGGAAAGTCAGGCTCTGCATTGCTGATGGAAGAAAGAGGTATTTCGGTCTCCAACTTTTATCCAAAAGATACGAGACTTAAGCCTCCAATACTCTTCTTCTTGGCGGAAAGCGCAGAAGGATTTGATTTGAGCAACTTGTTCCTTCTCTATTTATAAAATGGTGATATCCTTTCTCTCCATTTCCATTTGTAGATCTGTTAACTATTGAATAGTCTCTCTTCTGTGACTAGAGGGGGTATTATTGGGCTTTTTAATCCATAATTTCAAAGAAAGATTCATTTCCTTTAACTTCTGCTCCCACACGAAACTAGGTGACCCTGTAACTGGTGTGGACCAGGACATTAGTACAGTTTCCATGAACCCCTTCCTTTTCTGTCCAAAGTGGAATGAAACAAAATGGTATTGGGCCCAAGTTTTCTTCCTCTTCCAAATGTGAGAGAATGGGCTTATGATTAGAAGTCAGTTTTGGGAGAATTTTGGAAGAGATTAACCTCTTTTCCAGCAAGAATGAGCTCTGGACTAGGAACCGATCCAAGTGAGCTAAGATGTGATCAACCCCAACTCTTTTGTTTGTCCAAGTGTAGAGTCCTTTCGTAGGCTTGAAGTCAAGGAGATCCCACTGGTGAACTAGTTCCTCAACAAAGGGTAGCATTTGGTTCCTACCACTTTTGCCACCTCTCTTTTCTTTTTGTTTGAAAACTAAGTGAAGATCTCCATCCAAAATTATGTTCTTCAAGGAGTAAATTTCTAAAAAATCTGATAAAGATTGCCAATAATATTTCTTCTCATTAAAGAGGACAGGAACATAAATATTGAAGAGTGGGAAGGTAAGATTACTTGAAGAGTGTCTAAGTTTTGTGAAAATCCAATGCCGAGTCTCAAAGGATCTTTCTAGATGAAACTTGTCCTCCGACCATAGTGTTGCGAGACCGCCTGATGATCCCCTTGCACTAATGGCCTTCCCTGCATTTTTCTTCCATTTTAGTTTTCTAATTTCTAGAAGGGTTTCCTCTTCAATTGTAGTCTCTTGGAGCATGAGGATCTCGGGAGATTCAATTTTCAAGATGTCTTTGACTTCTTCGGCTTTCAATGGATTCCCCAAGCCTTTGCAATTCCAGGAGACTAAGCACATTATTTATTGGGAATGGAGTGGGTAGGACCTCCCTTAGGGGGCCTAGTTCTGATATTTCTCTCGATGGACATTTCAATAGTGGATTATCTTCCTTGCATTTTGCCTCTCCTCTTATTCTTCTCTAGCTTCCTTATGAGATTTCCTCCTTGCTCTTTTTGAGGGCCTCTCAAAAGTCTCATATTCCGAGGATCCAGAGTTTTTCGGTGGTTTCTTTCTTGTCATTTCTGCGTAGGAGGTGGAGGAGGAGGTTCCTAATGGGGAAACAGTTTGTATTACCTCTACATTGTATTTATCCATTGCGAGAGGAAGTTTCTGCCGCTCAGTCTCCTTGATTGTTGGTTCTGGAGTTTTTGATGGTGTGTTGAGGATTTCAAAAGTGTTTTTAGAAGATTTTTCTCTTGAAGGGGTTGATCTCCCTTCCCCTTGAACCTGCCCCGTGGTGGGAGCACCAATCCCCATTGGCTCCCCTTTCACTTTGGTTCTGTTATTTTTCTTTGTTGGGGCTGCTTTATGAACCTGTGCCCATTTTTCTCCTTTCAATTTCTACACAACTTCCTCAACCTTCTTTTCGCAATGTCGTGCAAAGTGTCTGTAGCCATGACAATGTCTGCATTTAAATGGAAATTGTTCATAGTCCAATTCTTGGATGTGAGACCAGTCTTCGATTGTTAGTTGTATGGATTTCAATAGCCCTACTTCTAGTTCTACCTTGATGCATATTCTTAAGTAGGAATAATGATCCTTTCTCTCTGCTCGGTTGATATATTTTCCAAGGGTGTTGCCAATGGATTCTAATGACTTCTAATTCCAACAATGCAAAGGTAAGTGAGGGAGATGCACCCAAAATGGGACTGTCGATGACACATCTTTGTATCAGATCAAAATTAGGTGTCCATTTATTCAAGTAAAGACCCTGAGGGCCCATAAAATATGACCCATTCCTAAAATTGAGGTTTCTATCTTCTACATTGTCAAAAATGAATACAAAGAAACCCTTACCAACAAGATGGCTTTTGATACCTTTTGTGTCTAGAGGATGACAATTCCTCTGCACGCACACATGTGCGGCTTTGGGGGAGGGTCATAGGCCTATGCACTTCCCAATGATCCCCCTTTCAGCTAAGTTCAATGCAGATCAAGAATGTTCTTCTATAGGGAGGGCGACTGTAGGGATGTTGTCCAGTTTTTTAACAAACTTCTGCTGAGATTTTGTCGCTGGGAATTTGCAGTTGGACGCGACCAACTTCCTGAAAGCCGTGATCTCTGGAGGAGGAGGGGGAAGAGCCTCGGGGCCCCCTCCTAGGGCCATGGTGGATGTATCAAGCTCACTGAAGGCAAGTGTGCACTAGAGCAGTCACACGCACACAAGGATTCACGAATCTAAAGGAATTTACAACATTTCACTTCCTTTATTCAATACATATTTAAGTATTTTTAATCAACTCACCACAATAATTATTATATCACTTTTAATCTAAAGATTGTTTCTTAAATATTTTAAAATACTTAAAAACTTTTATAGAAAAAAACACAATTTACTTTTGAAGACTATAACCTAACGTACTATAACCTAAAACAATTTTAAAAGATTCTATTGTCTTAACACAATTGGAAAAAATAGTGATTGAAATTGTAAGATGGCATGGGAGAAACATCAATATTATAATTTGAATCAAGAGGAATAATTACTTGCAGTCGAATAATTTACTTTTAAAGACTATAACCTAACATGGAATGATTTTAAAAGATTCTATTGTCTTAACACAATTGGAAAAAAATAGTGATTGAAATTGTAAGATGGCATGGGAGAAACATCAATGATATAATTTGAATCAAAAGGAGTAATTAATTGCAGCCTAATATTTTCAGGTTTATTGCCTTGTGATTTTACATAGGCATGTGCATTAGAGATAGGAATGAAATACCAAAAAGTAACTTAAAATAAGTTAAGAAATGCAAACAATAGTAGATAAGTCACGAAATGTCGTATAAGTAATTTAAAATCTATATGTATATAATGCCAAAAGTACTTGTTTACATGATATAAGTGATTTGTCTAGATGCTTGTATTTGTTTGCTAGGTAAGTCAAGAAATGTCAGAAGTAACTTAAAATAAAAGATTAATGGATTAAATAAATATTTGGGTAATGTAACTTAAAATAAAAACTTAATGGATTAAAGAAATATTTGGGTAAACTCTACAACAAGCGACAAAACATTTATAGAGAGCTCATGTCTTAAAGCTCATTTCTTACAACTTGTATAGAGAGCTTAGATACATGAACTATATTGGTCTATATTTTAAAAGAATACATTAATGATTATTTTCTTCAAGAAGAAAATCTACTCTATAAAATTATGACTATTGACTATAATATTTTATATGGTCTATATTTTAAAAGAATACATTAATGATTATTTTCTTCAAGAAGAAAATCTACTCTATAAAATTATGACTATTGACTATAATATTTTATATGGTGTTTGAAAATAATTTTCAATGGAGATTCGAGAAATAACAGATACCATGGACCGGGACAAAATAGTAGAGGAATCTTTTCAAAGGGTCAGGTGCTAATCACTTTATATTATTCTCTTTTATATTTTTAATTGTACAGAAAAATATGTTTTTATATTAACCTTGTTGCATTGTATATAATTTTATAAAGATTGTTAGATGCATTGTTTTTGATAATTTAACGAGGGAAATAGCTGTGAAGTAGTTAGTTTCTGCCTATAATTTCTTAATTAGATTAACGAACATGGGCATTATCATGGTTGAAATTGAGATTCAACATATGTCAATATAAGGCTGAATTATGATGTTTTCCAAAGATGTTGGTGGAAGGAAGGGATCAACCTGCTTAGTGTTTAGAGACAACTCTCTCTATATTTCTTAAATATATTGTTCACATATACCAAATAGGAAAAAAAAATGATGTAAAGATTTACACACACTAAATATCTTTAAATCTATTTGAATAGTTCTCCATCATACTCATTCAATACCTAAAGAGAATTAGGAGCAAATAGTTCCCCATAATAATCATTCTGTAACTAAAAGATGTTAGCTACATTATGCAAGTTGTCTAAAACATTCCTCAACAAATCAAGAGATTTCAGAAGCCAAATATTGCAAATTGATAGTACAAAATTGTGGATGCTTTCCAACACAAAGTTCATAAAATATACAAATATTTCTGCACATGGTCCATAGCATAAAAAATCCTTCTTAGAAAAAAAATAAAAAAAATCCATCCACAAAAAGTTAAAAAAAAAAGAGAATTGTCATAAATTTCTATGAAACCCTAAAACTTATAGTAAACAGTCCCATTCTAGAGTGGTAAAATGCAATAAAGTGTTACTAGGAGTTCTAATGTTAGAGGGTCAATATAATTGTTAACAACCCAACCTTAAATATAAATATAGGTCAATTGAGGAGGTAGTTAAATAGCTTATCACTTTGACCTGCAAAAAAACACTTATGGTGATCTATTCAATGACTCCTTAGTTAAATAAATATTTAATACATTCTTTGTATGTTTCTTTCTTTTCTAGAGTTGCAATGATCACTGAATCATTGAATCTCAAATTCTATTACTTGGCTCTATTTCCTGGCTAAGAAAAATGTGTGAGCTGGAACTTTACAAGGTATTACTAGTTGGATCTATGAAGCATTGAAAAAGGAAGATAATCAAATTCCTAAATTAAATAAGGAAGATTGTTTTTAGTAATTAGATTTCTCAATTTTTAGAACTCAAGCATGTTTTTGTTTCTAACATTCCAAAAAATGTTCTCTGTTAAAAAGTCTGAATTTGAAGTAATAAAAATTTATTCTACAATTTAATACGATACACGTTATTTATGTCATTACAACTACCTTTAGTATGTGAGAAGAGGTACTAAATAGCAGGTTTCTCAAGTTCAACAGTTGAAACACAATAGTAAGCTCCAAACCCTTGACAAACTCTAGACTGCACATTCCTAACAATACCTCATAGTACTTAAGCTTTATAGGTTCATATCATAGTACTTAAGCTTTATAGGTTCATCTCCAAGCTTAAACGCTAAGGTTCAGCCATCAAAGACTACGATAAAAAGCAAGAAGAAATGTATACCAGAGAAATCTCACACTTCAATCTTCTTTGAATCATGTGATTCACATTCCTTCCTTGAATCATTACTAACTTAATTTTAAGGTAATGATCAATTTAGAAATCAAATTGGTGTATGAGATCCTCTTGTTTGTGCAACAAAGAACCTCCCCCACACATCCATTTGAATACTAAAATCTACAGAAGTGTAGATACCCTACCCCTCTAGATTTGAACCTATAAATTCTAAAGAAACACATTATAAAAACCCATAAACAATTATCCTCTCCTAAGTATTTATGAAATACCTTTTTCTTATAATAGATGAATACTAGGTTTCTCATAAGACTTTATCCTCTCCCAATCATTTGATGAAATGTGTGAACGGCCTATAAACCTTTATCCTCTCTGAAGTATTCAGAGAAATTTCCTGTTCTTGTGACTTTGATAAACAATATAAACAATTCCAGCAAGAATAAAAAAATACAGAACACATATACAACCTAAATATAAATATTTCTTAAATATCACCAATATAAATATATAATTTTTTTTTAAATTATTGCCCCATTTATCAAAGAACTTGCTCAAATATGTTAAAGGGCCGATAAGAAACTATCCTCTCCCAAGTATTTATGAGATTCCTGGTCCTTGTGGCATATGCATACGAGGTTTCTACGCTTCCAATACATAAAGGCTCATAAGACTTTATCATCTTGAAGTAACTTGCTCAAATGTGCGAAGGGCCTATAAAGTTTTATCATCTCCTAAGTATTCACGAAATTCTTCGATAAATAATATAATATAAACAAATATAGACCAAATCTAGTGTATTTTATTTTTCAAACTAGATTTTTCCAAGCTAAAAAAATCAACATTTCAAACCATAAACAAAACCAAGTTGACAAATAAAGAAAATATTCAACTTAACATAATTAAAAGATTTGACAACAATAAAAAAAATCAAAGTAATTTATTTATTGAATTGAGGAGATGAGAATTATTAATCACGAAGATCATCTCTCACAAAGATTGAGATTGGTTTGTAAAACCATTTATCTATTGAATTGAGGAGACGAGGATTATTGTTAATGAAGATAATCTCTCTATAGATTGATATTGGTTTGTAAAACCATTTATCTATTGAATTTAGGAGATGAGGATTATTGCTAACAAAGATAATCTCTCGACACAGATTGAGATTGGTTTGTAAAACCATTTATCTATTGAATTCAAGAGATGAATATAACGAAGATCATTTCTCATAGATATTGAAATTGGTTTGTAAATACATGGAGATTGAGAAGAATTCCAACAATCCAACCATAGTTAAAGATAGAAGTTTGAAAGATTTATTTATATAAGAATAAAAAAGAATATTTTGATTAATAGCTTCCAGTGAAATCTGAAATACATAAATGGGCTGGAAGAAAATGAGTAATAAATTAATTCATCAGATATATAGAAAAGAGTTGGAAGATGTGTGCATTTCATGGAAAATTATTGAATGCAACATGTGAAGCTTAATTTTTTTTAGGCAAATATCATTATTATAATATTATTATCATTTTACACTTAAAAACAATATTATTTTACACTTAAAAACAATATTTCCTTTAAATATGTAAATCATATATATATAACAATTAATTAACATTACTTATTAATATAATATTATAATTAAAATTGTAACAAATTTTATATTAAGTCAAGAATCATTAAAGGGGAAGATTCATACAATGTTATTGAAGTCATGCCAAAGAAGAAGAGAAAATAAATCTTTTTAAAAGAGTCGCAAAACCCTAACCACTCCGCTCAATCACCCAATATAATTAAAAGCATCTTCCAAGTGGAGCACTAAAAAATAAGTATAAAGTTTGAGGTTAAGTACATGAATTTTAAGTACATGAATTATCTATCTGTTTTTTTTTTTTTTTAACATCAAATAATACACATAGAGATATATGATATTAGATATAAATAATTATCTTAATATCTATACAGACTTGAGTAGTCACTATTGAATTAATCAACTCAGGTGGCCATTAAAGCTAAGTTGTAGTCATAAATACACCAAACAATGCTTTTCAATTACAATGATGACCAAAATTTACTTCATTCATACTTGGAACCCAGAAACTATTGATGCCCAAATTGAATTTATACATGAAAATCCCTATTTATCTCTACACTTCTTAATTCCCATAGAAATAACGGAAAATAAACAACAATTTGAACATACCTAAAGAACAATTTATCCTGGCATTAAGCTTGAAATCATGCACATCACAAATAAACCACATTTATTTTTACAACAAATAAACTGGACTGGACCAATCATAAAATGGTAATGGAAATTAATCATATCATAACCAAGTAGATTAGGAATTGGCTTCTGCTGCAAAGATGATAAATCCCTTCCTTTCAAGTTATATACAAATCACACTAGTGTGACTCAAGGAAACAATTAGAAAAGACGGTAATATGAATGTAGTCAATGGCTCTCTGGATTGCAGGGTAGACGATATTTCCCATGTGAAATTCCTCCATATCAAGAAATATGTGCAACTGACGAGAACCGCACCCCTCGTAGCACGGTCGCCTACACCAGGATCTTCTCTTCTCTCGGCCCAAAGAGTACAATACTCTTCTTTCCTCCTATCGGAAGATCTACCCACATATTCTCCCTTACTCGATCCCCCTCTCTGCACTCGGAGGATCGGAACTTCGCGCCTTCGTGAGTTCAAATTTGAATCCTAGACTCTCGGATCTCCGAGACCTGATATGTCGGTCAATCGCTGACTTCCCTTACTCCGCTATCGAAACTTCGCTATATCGCGACTTCGCGATTCACGACGATCAACACTTACGGTTCCAACCGTCGATACGCGATGCGTCGAGATGCCGATCTCGCGATCTCGCTCTTTCGCGTACTCGCCACTTGTGAGACCAATCTCTTAGCCCTTCAACTCCCGAGACCCAATGTCCCGAGATTACCTGCCATGTATTCACTCTTGTGGTCCCCGCGATCTACGAAATTCCTTGGAACTTCGCTCCTCGCGATCTCCACGGCCAAGTTTTCAATCGCTTCCACGCGAAACATCGATATGTCCAATCCACGAAGAGAGTCACGCTCCTCGTGATTCCGATCGATGCCCCTACTCTCCCGGACTTCTAACTTCTTCCGCCTACACTGTAGACTTCACGTCCACTTTCCTCCTTACGCAATCCCCGAACAAGAAGTGTCTCTCCATGAGACTTGTCCATCAACCTGCATCTACTCTTCGCAATCTGCTCACGCACAACTTTTCTCCTCTGCCCTTCGAAAACTTCTAAGACCTATCTCCTCTGAGCTTCCACGACTTCAATTCCCTCCGAAAGAAGCTCTTGCATGCATTTCTTGCGGCAAATCTTCAACAACGCCTAAGTGTTGAAGTCTTCACGACTCTGCGCTCACTTGCAGTAGCAGTCTTTCACTTCCTTTGGTCAGAATCGCAACTCTGAGACTTCTTCGCGCCTGTGCACACCTTGCATGGCTCCGGTGCCAAACCTACACTTCTGAGAATTTAGAATAAAAGTTTCCTCTAATTGAACCATGTAGTCACGCACTCCTTGCAGACAAATTCAACTGCACTCCTTGCAGGAATTCTCTGGCTCACTTAGAGAAACAATTGAAACTAACTCCTTGTTCTCTCAGACTTCACTTTAACCATGAAATCACATACACAACATATAAAAGCAAATGTACAGCAAGAAGAAAACATACATGAGCATCATATCAACGATACACAAAGAGTAACACAACCATGGAATTGAATTAAAATTTTTCTATTAATTCAATGTCTGTACATGGAAGTTCTTCCTACGCTTCTCTACGTGCTCTTCTCTTTAGAATGCTTGATAATTCCTGAGTCCCTTTACAATGTACAAAGGAGGGTGTCTATATTTCGTTCTCCCTCTCGAGCTCTAAAACTATCAAATCTAGAATTAAATTCCTATGTACTTTACATTAAATCTATTAAATGCCTCATCTACCTAAGGACGAGAGCTTATCCGCTCAAGGTCCATTACATGTATAAGTGCGCTTCATTAAATCTACACATTTATGTTTTGCGCAACAATATCAAGGTGTTTCAAAACTTGTGCTGGCGCTGTCCAGCTGTCTTTTCTGCTTCCGCGCTGGCTCGCTTGATGCGTTGGCGATGCTCTTGCATCATACTCCCTCGCTCGAAAAAAAATAAATTCATGGGCTCCTGTCCATGAGCTCCTACATGGTTTGTCCATGCTTCTGTATCAATGCTTCTGTCTCCCAGCTAGCATCTTCCACTGGGTGATTCTTCCACTTGAACAAATACTCGTAGTATTCCTTTCTCCTGGTCCTTTTGCCCACTCGCTTGTCCAGTATGCACTCCATCTGCGACTTCTCTGCTACTGGCAATTGTTTCATCCACTAGATTACTGGTTCATCTGTTCCAGTTTCTGTTTCTCCAGCCCTGTATGGGTATAAGTCTGCTACATTGAATATCGGAGATATTTCGATGCTATCCGGTAACTCGATCTCATAAGAGTTTTCTCCGAATTTCTTCAGGACTCTGCATGGTCCAATTTTCTTCATTTTCAATTTATTATATGTTCCCCTCGGGAACCTCTCTTTCCTCAGATGTGCGAGAACCAGATCACCAACTTTAAACTGAAGTTGTCTCCGATGTTGATCTTCCCTGCGTTTCTACTCCTGACTTGATTTCATCAGTCGTTGCTTCAACTGACTGTGAAGTTCCTGCATCGCCTCAGCGAATTCCTCTGCACTAGTGCTGCTAGTCGCAGTCTGTTCTGAATCTCGCAATTCAGAAACTCCTCTCGGCTGCCTGCCGTATATAATCTCAAACGGACTTTTCCCTGTACTCTGATTCACCGAATCATTGTATGTAAACTCTGCCTGTGGAAACACATTTTCCCAACTTCTATGGTGCTTTGTTGACCGCCTCGGTCTGTCCGTCTGTCTGAGGATGATAAGCAGAACTAAACACTAGATTAGTTCCCAGTTTCTTCCATAGCGTCCTCCAAAAATGACCTATGAATTTTGTGTCCCTGTCCGAAACAATGCTTCTCGGTAATCCATGGAGTCTAACAATCTCTTTGAAAAACAAGTTTGTGATGTGCGTCGCATCGCTGGTCTTCTGGCATGGTACGAAATGTGCCATCTTTGAAAACCTGTCCACGACCACAAAGATATAATCAACTCCTCTTTGCATCCTCGGCAAACCCAATACAAAATCCATGCTTATCGCCTCCCATGGCCTCTCTGGTATGGGCAATGGCTGATAAAGACTTGCATTATGTTTCCTCCCTTTCGAATGCTGACAAATTCGACACCTGTCAACAAACCTTTTGACATCCGCTCGCATGCCTGGCCAAAAATATGATTCGCTTAATTTGGCAAATGTCTTGTCTTGACCGAAATGTCCGACCAATCCACCGTTGTTCTTCTCTTTCAACAGGTTGTCCCTCATGGAGAAAATTGGAATACACAGTTGATTGCCTCTAAACAACAATCCTTCTTGGATCATATAATCTATCTAAGGACTCCGATCTCTGTGAACTGGGTTCTCAGCTGCTTCATATGCTTTTGCAAAATCTGCATCACCTACATACATGTCCTTAAGGTTTTCAAAACCCAAGGTTTTGACCCGAAACTCCTGCAGCAACAAACATTTCCTGCTCAAAGCATCAACCACTTTGTTAGCAGTACCCGAAATGTGTTTAATCACAAATGTGAAATTCTTCATATACTCAACCCATTTTGCATGTTTCTGATTCAACTTATCCTGTTGACTCACAAACTGCAATGCATGATTATCACTATACAGTATAAATTCATTTGGGATCAAGTAATGCCTCCACTTTTTCAGCGCTTGTATGATAGTATAAAATTCCTTATCATACGTGGAGTATTTCAGCTTCGCGTCATCCAACTTCTCACTGAAATATGCCACTGGTCTGTCCTCCTGACTCAAGACCGCTCCTATGGCATACCCACTGGCGTCACATTTCACTTGAAATGTCTTCTGAAAATATGGCAACACCAACACTGGTTGCTCTGTGATCTTCCGTTTCAACAGATTGAAGCTTTTCTCAGCCTCTGCTGTCCAATGAAAAGACTTGTGTTGCTTCTTCACTGTGTCCATCATCGCTGCGCTAATTCCACTGAAATTCCTGATGAATTTTCTGTAGAAACTAGCCAACCCACGGAAGCTCCTCAACTCGAACACATTTCTCGGTGATGGCCAATTCTTTATTACATCCACCTTCTCTGGATCCATCCTCAACTCATTCGCCGAAATAACAAAACCCAAATAAATGAGCTCTGTCTTCATGAAGGAACATTTCTTCATGTTGATCAATAGATTCTCCTGTTGTAGCTTTCTCATCACAATGGCCAAATGTTTCAAATGTTCATCCTCTGATTTACTGTAAATCAGTATATCATCCAAATAAATGATAACAAATTTCCTGATGAACTCCCTCAGGACTTCATTCATCAGCCTCATAAAAGTATTTGGCGCGTTTGTCAAACCAAACAGCATGACTAGACATTCATACAAACCTTCGTTTGTCTTGAATGTTGTCTTCGATTCAGCACCTTCCCTCATGCGAATCTGGTGATATCCTCTTTTCAAATCTATCTTTGAAAAATAATTTGCCCCACTCAGGAAATCCATCAGATCATCCATTCTCGGCAGTGGAAATCTGTACCTGATGGTAATTTTATTAATGGCTCTTGAATCAGTGCACATCCTCCAGCCTTCGTCTTTCTTCGGACTGAGTACTGTCGGTACAACACATGGACTCAATATTTCCATGACTAATCCTTTGTCCATCAAATCTTGGACCTGCCTCTTGACCTCTTCATTCTCCTGCGACGTCAACCTGTATGCGGCTTTATTTGGCAAACTTGCTCCTGGTATGAGGTCTATGTGATGACTCACACTTCTTATCGGTGGCAACGAATGAGGTAATTCGTCCACTATGATGTCAGCGAACTCTTCCAGCAATTCCTGAACTTCAACTGGTAAATCATCCACTCTTGTGCTAGTCAGAACGATTCTCGGTTTTCTGACAACAAAGAACTGTGGATCTTCCCTTTTCTCCATCTCTGTGAGAAGCTCCTTCCCACTCATGAGAAGTATTGTATTGCTTACTTCCGGCTTCACCTCTTTATCCTTTATCGGAAGCAACTTATGGGTTCTCCCATTCTTCTCCAGAGTATATGTGTTCATTCTCCCATCATGAATCACATTTCTGTCATATTGCCATGGTCTACCCAGTAACAAATGACATACATCCATGGGAATAACATCACACAAAATCTTATCATTATATCCCCCTATTTTGAACTCAACCAAGCATTGTTTGGTAACACTCACGTGATGTCCTCTCTATAGCCATGAGACTTTGTATGGACTCGGGTGATCAGTCGTTTCCAGCTCTAATTTTTCCACCATCTCGGCTGAAACGAGATTATCCGTGTTACCACTGTCCACGATAACCTTGCATTTCCTATCCTTGGCTGTGCAAGCTATCCTGAACAGTCTGGCCCTTTGCATTGAGATTTTCACCTCCTTCTCAGGTGTCAAAAGGACTTTATGCATCCCAAGCGATCTTCCGTTGTCTGCATCTTCTGACTCAGCATCACGCCTCTGCGCTTCAGTGATGTGAGCTTCTCCTACATCCTTCTTTTTCTCTGGACACTCGAATGAATTGTGCCCATTCTTCCCACATGTAAAACATGTGATTACTCCTTCTCTTCCTCTACCTTGACCTATAGTACGAGGAAGAGTGTTTGCATCAGCATAATCCTCTCGCTGATCATTCTGCCATCCTCTCTGTTCAACATATGGCTGCCTCTGCTGTGAGGTTCCGCCTCTTTCAACCTTTCCCTGAGGTTTCTTCCATTCCTCCTTGGGCTTCTGAGTTCTTTCCTGGGAAACTGCTTTGCCTCTTGGCTGACTTCTGCCTCGCCCTCACTATCCTTTCTTTCGACTCAGCTTTTCTTCGGCTTTCAGAGCCATATGGTACACATCCTCTATAGTTCGGATGGTCAGCATGCTCAATTCATCCTGAATGTCATATCTCATACCATTCAGGTATCTCCCCACCTTCTCATCATCGCTCTCCCGATGACCTACTATGATGTTCAGTCAGTTGAACTCCTCAGTGTATTCCTTGACTGTCATCAGCTTCTGTCTTAGGTTCTGCATTTTCCTGAACAGAGTGATTTTATAATCCCTTGGGATGAACTTCGCTTTCATCTTCGCGATCATTCGATCCCAGCTTTTGATCTTTTTCTTGCCTTTGCAGCGTCTGTCAGCTTGTAGCTCGTCCCACCATAATGCTGCATGCCCCTTCAAGCGCGTAACTGCATGCTTGACTTTCTTATCCTCTTCGATATCCTCATAGTCGAAGTAGGTGTCAAGAGCTCTTATCCAATCTAGCATCTCTTCTGCATCCAGACTCCCTTCATAGACTGGAATGCCCATTTTTGCCTTTGCACCCATCCTTGCGATGGCTTTAATCAACCGCTCTATCGATGTGTCTTCTACTATGAACTGTTCTTCATGTCTAGCTTCTTCTTCGACCTCAGAATCACTAAGATCCCCTGCACCAACTCCGCGTCTTTGTGTTGTCTCCATCTCCTCAAGACTTGCTCAGAGATCTCTCATCTTCCGCTCCATTTCTGGATTTCCTGCTGGTCTACCTCTTCTTCTCACCTCCCTATCTTCTAGGTCTGGTGATTGTCTTTCTCTTCTGAGCGGCATGATGTATCCTCTTCTTTGCTACAGAAAGCAAAGAAATCCCCGCTCTGATACCACAACTGACGAGAACCGCACCCCTCGTAGCACGGTCGCCTACACCAGGATCTTCTCTTCTCTCGGCCCAAAGAGTACAATACTCTTCTGTCTTCCTATCGGAAGATCTACCCACATATTCTCCCTTACTCGATCCCCCTCTCTGCACTTAGAGGATCAGAACTTCGCGCCTTCGCGAGTTTGAATTTGAATCCTGGACTCTCGGATCTCCGAGACCCGAGATGTCGGTCAATCGTTGACTTCCCTTACTCCGCTATCGGAACTTTGCTATATCACGACCTCGCGATTCACGACGATCAACACTTACGGTTCCAACCGCCAATACGCGATGCGCCGAGATGTCGATCTTGCGATCTCGCTCTTTCGCATACTTGCCACTTGTGAGACCAATATCTTAGCCCTTCAACTCCCGAGACCTGATGTCCCGAGATTACCTGCCATGTCCCCACTCTCGTGGTCCCCACGATCTATGAAATTCCTTGGAACTTTGCTCCTCGCGATCCCCACGGCCAAGTTTTCAATCGCTTCCACGTGAAACACCGATATGTCCAATCCAGGAAGAGAGTCATGCTCCTCGTGATTTTGATCGATGCCCCTGCTCTCCCAGACTTCTAACTTCTTCCGCCTGCACTGTAGACTTCACGTCCACTTTCCTCCTTACGCAATCCCCGAACAAGAAGTGTCTCTCCACAAGACTTTTCCGTCAACCTGCGTCTACTCTTCGCAATCTGCTCACGCACAACTTTTCTCCTCTGCCCTTCGACAACTTCTAAGACCTATCTCTTCTGAGCTTCCACGACTTCAATTCCCTCCGAAAGAATCTCTTTCACGCATTCCTTGCGGAAAATCTTCAACAACGCCTAAGTGTTGAAGTCTTCACGACTCTGCGCTCACCTGCAGTAGCACTCTTTCACTTCCTTTGCTCAGAATCGAAAATCTGAGACTTCTTCATGCCTGCACACACCTTGCATGGATCTGGTGCCAAACCTACACTTCTGAGAATTTAGAACAAAAGTTTCCTCTAATTGAACCCTGCAGTCACGCACTCCTTGCGGACAAATTCAACTGCACTCCTTGCAGGAATTCTCTGGCTCACTTAGAGAAACAATTGAAACTAACTCCTTGTTCTCTCAGACTTCACTTTAACCATGAATTCACATACACAACATATAAAAGAAAATGTAAAGCAATAATCAAACATACATGAGCATAATATCAACGATACACAGAGAGTAACACAACCATGGAATTGAATTAAAACTTTTCTATTAATTCAATGTCTGTATATGGAAGTTCTTCCTACGCTTCTCTGCGTGCTCTTCTCTTCATAATGCTTGATAATTCTTGAGTCCCTTTACAATGTACAAAGGAGGGTGTCTATATTCCGTTCTCCCTCTCGAGCTCTAAAACTATCAAATCTAGAATTAAATTCCTATCTAATTTACATTAAATATATTAAATGCCTCATCTACCTAAGGACGAGAGCTTATCCGCTCAAGGTCCATTACATGTATAAGTGCACTTCATTAACTCTACACATTTATGTTTTGCGCAACAATATCAAGGTGTTTCAAAACTTGTGCTGGCACTGTCCAGCTATCTTTTATGCTTCCGCGCTGGCTCACTTAATGCGTTGGCGATGCTCCTGCATCAACAACCCATGACAACTTGTGAGACGATGGTATATTGGTGAGGAAACACATTCAAATTTAAACTGGATTTCAACCACTGATAAACGTGTCAAAAAAACCAAACATGATCAACTCCAAGGTTTTCATGTCAAAATTTATTCACTCCTGGGAAGACATAAGGCAACGTTAAATGCATATACATACCAACTGTAAATGACATGAGGAATGGTGGGAACTTCTATGGTGGGTTCACTTCTAGGAAGCTCGACGAGGGATGGTAGCCAGGGCGACAAGAAACTATTTACCAACATTATTCAAGGTATGTTGGGGATCCACAAAATGTAAAAATCGAGTAGAACACTGGAATCATTCAACACAAAAATGGACTTACTTAGAATCTTGGAACAAAAACAAAGAAAATACTTGGATGCAATTACAACTGCATGTTCTTTCTTTAAGGAAAGATAATCACTAAATAGGACAAGAAATTGTTTTGTCTATGCGTTGTCGGGACTAACTTTTAAGTCGAAGGGTAGTGAAACTCTAGAAGGGGAATCCGGGCACCAGTCTAGATAGGGATAAATCGTCCAAGTTGAATCTAATGGACCTCATTTATGGAAGACTTACTCTACCCTCACTTGGTCTTTTTTCACTTGGTTCAGCCTCACTGGTTCTAAGTTCTATGGTTTTTTGGGATGTTGGCCGAAACCCATCCTTCTTTTCATCTGTGCGACCATCTTGCCTAATATAAAATAATTACCCTGCCTACCATAGTTTTACCACCATTTCATTTGGATCCACTTATAGTTGTAAAATGTTTCTTTGTGGTTGTGAAGGATTTTGGACTTCGAGCTCTCTATGCACAACTTTTAGAGGTAACTAACTGTTTTTGGATTATTTCTTGTTGCATGATATCATCTACATGGTGTGTTTATTTTTTGAAATCACCACTGGTATCTCCCCTCTGTATTTCACACCACCACCTTAAGAGACTACCAAGTCATGCATTTGTTTTATGTGGTTTTTGAAGTAGCTTAACCTTGTTATTTGATGTTGTTATAGGCCCAAAATCCCCCCTTCCTAGGGTTTTAGGTGCAGGATATTTGGAATCCCATCAGTCAACTTCAACTCTGTTTACATGAAGCCTCATTCTTGGGATTTTTTTGGTATATTTTACTCCATATCATGTTAAAGAACTTGTCCCATTGTGAATTTCAAAGAAAAAAAGGCCACCACAGAGATGAGATAGAGCCATGCCCATATCTTCATTTTCACCTATCAAACCATGTTTGGCCAAGCAATTTCCTTGTAATGTGATGCATTCCTTGCATTAAAGTGCATTGAACGAGCCAATGCCTTTGCAATAGCCATGTTTGTTATCATTGCTACTCTTTAATGGTTTCATGTCCAGTGTGTTAAATTTGGTCATGTACTTAATCAATGGATAGATTGAATGAGGTAATTAAGAATTCTTCTCTTGTAGGAGTAAGCTACCTGTGTAATTGAACCTACTACTAGAATGTAATAACTTAGAAAATAAACTCAAAAATCTTATAAATTGTTTCCCTGATATAAGTAATTGTGTGGGTTTTCATAATGTTTCCTTCATTACATTTCATCTACTAACAATTATGAAGTTCAACGAGAATTGACCATGGATACTCCTCACCAGTATCAAGGATCGACCATGGATACTCCTTTGTGAGCATAAGACTTGGATCCTCTTTGGGTATCGACTCCTCTCAGGGTATCTCATTATCTTTGTTTATCATATATTGGTATCTTTGTTTAGCAGGCATGCCTTCCTTATTTCCTTACCCCCTCCCTTCCCTTTGGCGGTGAGGTTGGCGGTGAGCATAGACTCAGAGGTGAGGTGGTGAGGGGTAGACTTGGAGCATCGTTTGGAGAGAATACATCGACTATAGCATTGCATCGACTACATTGATCTGCATTGTAGTGTCACAGTGTGACAAAATTTATCAAGCAGTGTGTAGCATAATAATGGCAACTCAGTGGTGTAGTGCCAATCATTTTTTATTTATTTTTAAATTAATTTAAAACCTTGACAATTAAAAAAAACAATTTGTCACAAACCAGGGCTAATTAAGTAAAATTATGGTTTACTAATCGATCAAAAATTTCACAATTTTAATTGAAAAAACAAAATAAATACTTTCATTTTTCAAAAAAATTGAAATAATACAAAGTTTAAAAAAAATTATAATATTTGGAGAAAAATGTTGGTCAAGTGAATTAATATGGAGTATAAATCTATAGTACTACTCCAAAAAGAACCTATTAATGCAACATAACAAACCACCTAATACCTAGTCAACGATAGTTGACCGCGAAGTAGTTGCTATAGTCCCTCGCCGGAGGCAGGGACTAATAAAGAAGAAAGATTATTTTATATTGTATATCACATTTAGTGAGGATCATGTCCTAAAAATGCAATATTACCATCTTAAATTAGTACGTTTTTTATTTTTAACTTCATCTAGAAGTTGACTTGATAAACGAGGCACCCTAACCTTCAAATTTGATTAATGGCTAACTATTTTAAAAAATAGTTGTTTTTCATATTATAGTCAATTCTAATGGAAACACAAGTTGCATACCAAATGGTTGGGCCAACCTGAGATCCAAAATGCATCAACATAGGTTATTTTCACATTTCTACATCACGTATTTAACCATGTTAAATGCAGGCTTGGAAATCATAGGGCCTTCAATACACACTAGTGTCACCTAGTAGGTGAATATAACATGTTAGAAGAATAATTTTTTTTAGTTGTGGGAAAAATAACTAACTTCTATGCTTCACTTAAATGAAGCTAAAATTTGACATCCAATACATGGTTATTTTTAGCTTCCAAACTAAAAAAAGATGAATATTGACATTGACCCTTCTTCCCTATCATCTCTTATCCATTTTCCATCCAACAACTTCTAACATGATACAAGTTAAATTATGTATATTTTTTTAAAATCCAAACACATCCCAACCCCCATAAACCATAAACTCATCCCATACCCATCGACTAAATAGATAATATAAAATCAATTCACTAGAGTCTTTTGGAAATTATGTTGGCACAATTCCATCATTAAGAAAAAAATAAAATTCACTATGTAAATCAAGAATATGCAACAAACACCTTCAATCCAAAGCGATTGTTGACATGCCATTATTTCTTGAGCCCATACAATCCCCAATGTTGTAACCAAAATATATGATACCACTTTGTGATGTTCCCATTTGCAATGGTTAGAATATAAAATAAATTCCTCGCACATTCTATTATTTGAGCTAGCTTTGATAGTCTTAGAGATTTCCTAGATTTTTCATTGTTTTGATTGACATTTCATTGAGGTGTTCACTTCATAATGCTTCTTATTCCTAGAATTAAGTTTCTTCCTGTAACTTTCTTGAATTCAATTATATCTCTTCTTAATGTTCTAAATGTAAAATAAAAATTTGCATACCATTTAATAACCCCAAGCACAGGCTTACAAATCACTCCATGTATCAACAATTCCATAAAATATGGATCTCATAAAAGGATGTGCCAATTTCCTTTCGTGGTGTTCTAGGAGATTGTGATATTTATCCTTTGCCATGAAGAAAAAATTAGAAGCTTCTATAACTAGAGAGCTCTTCTCCCTTGATGAATACACCCTTAGAAATTACCAATGACACTTAAAAACAATTATCATGATGAAGGGCATTCTCCCTTACAAATATACTGGAAGGAGGTAGTTCAATTTGTTTTTTTTACTGCCCCTATTATTTTTCAAAAGGATATTACTGTATCATATATCTTCGTTATATAAACCAATTTATTTGTTTCTTTCATCATCATTTCCTTTTTCCACATATGGATGAATGAGACTATTTGTTGGTTGTTTAAGGATATTGACACATGGCCTAATATATTCATTTACATCCTACATTATAATTTCTTAACCCTGGTATCTTAAAGAAAAAACCAATGAGTGGACAACAAAGTTTCCTAAATCATGAGTTACAATTTCAAGCTAGGAATGTTGAAAGTAGTGATTCAATATTTCCATGTAAAGTGAACTTGGTGCCTCCTCGAGAATAACCTCCATTAAATGGATGAAAACATTTTGTGATCTAAGTTATAGTAATTTATACATATTTTTTTATAAGAAAATGTTTTGATTCAACATTCCAATCATCTATTGTGTATTTGATATATGAATTTACACAAAAAATAGAACATTCATTACACATGAAAAAACTACACTGAATCCTAGGAGTATAACCCAATTTCTTACCAATAAATATTGGTTGTTTACCTCACTTAATCACATTATGAATAAAAAATCGAAATTAGAGAGAATTCCATCAACATACTCTACAAGGATATCCATCGATTGTGATTTCAAAATGATTTTGATGCATAAAGGAATAAACTATGTTGATACGAGGTTTGAATCCCACTAGATCACTTGCAACTTCCCTAGGTCACCTCTAGCACCTCAAACAACAATTTATCCTCCTTGAACCTCGCTCAATTTCATTGTTGGTACCTTAGTCTCACCTGGAAATAAACTTTTCTACAATAATGGTTCAAGTGTTTCAACTTTCCATAGTAGCGAGCCCAATCAATAACCATTGGATAAAAACATGCATCTCACACATTTTTCATAAAAGTGGTGCATATTTCATCACTTGTGCCCAATCTATCACGTCTTTTTATGTTGGTAGGATTCCAGTTCCATAAAGCTTGTAACATGTACTTTGGCCTTCTTAGGAGTCGAAGAGACGCTCAAGGGTGTCATAACAAACACTAACATTAAATTGACCACCCTTTTACTTTTAGTCTTCATAGTATGTAACAATATTCTTACCTACTCTAATTCAATGGATAATGACCTTCTCTATCAAAATTTATTTTATACACACAATTTGTTCAACCTAAAGGGCTTATGCAATAGGGTAAATAGATAACAATCAACACATAAGGCATGTCCTGAAATATTTTCTTTGATAAGGACATATGTGTTGGTAGCAACAATGTAATTTTCATAGAGAAGACAATGCTTGACACAAAATGACCAACCACTGGTAGACAGTCTCTAAACAAAAGATGATAACAAAATTCCAAATTATTGCTCAGTTGTGAATGGTGAAATAAACCTTACCAACATTTTCCAAGTTTTCTCACTGGTTAACAACATAAAACTCCAAATGAAAGGTAGAACCTTGTTGTCATGCAACATGGTCAGTAATCAAGCATTTTCTCATTGGTTTATTTACAAATACATCCAATTTTCTATAGACTAGCAATTTCTACATCCGCATTTGAAGTATAAATGCTTATTTATTTATCCAAAAACATCTTCAAAATATTTATTTGGCGAAAGTCTTAGGATTTCCCCCAAAAATATTCAAAATATTTCAAGACCATATGGTATTCAATGCTTGCTACTTTATCTTTGGTTTCCTCTTCCATATGGGCTGCAAAAATTTGACATCCCTTTTAGAAACTCTTTTTCAGCTGCATGGATGAAATTTCTCTAACAACTACAACAATCATAATGCCTTGAAATTTTCCTTGATTCCCCTCTTCATTTAGAAAAGTGATTGCCTTGTTGTAAAAATATAGGAAAACACGATGTTTTTCTAACCAATCCATTCCAATTAAAAAATAATATGAAGCCAATGGTATAATGTTCACATCTACCTTTGTGTTGAGTCCATCCATGTCTATTGGAAATCTTTAACCAACTCATTGATTTTCCTCTTAGCCCTTGTGGCAAACTAAACCAACCAAGATTTTTCATGCTTACTCCTTTGTAAGTGAAATATTTCAACAATGTTAGAGTTTATATAATTATGGCTAGGTCCATAATCAATTAAAATTTCTACAGACTGATTATCAATCTTACCTTCCACTTCAACCATGGGGGATTGATATTCTGCTTATCATCTAAGACTACATAAATGCTTGGCATGTTTCCTCCGATGTATTCAACCATTTTATCCTCTTGAATTTTATGGATAATCCTCATTCTTTCACCTTTGTGATGGAAATCCCTATATAAGTGATTTCCCTCACATCCCCAACATTTTATAGGCTGCTTCCTTTGCCTTTCCCCAAATGAATCTGTCATCTTGCACTGATTTTGGGTTGAATATCCTTGCTGATTTTCTTTTGAGTTGTTCTTGAAAAATGGTGGCTTAAAAACTTTCTACCTTTGATTCATCTTTCCTTTCATTTTTCATTCCAATCTTTTTGGAAAACTGACCTCCCTTTGCTCTGTTCATAAATATGCTTTGCTCTCCTTATGGCATCCTCCAAGGTCCTGGGCTTATCATAGTGTATCTTGTCACTATATAAGGAAGGTAACCCACTCAAAAACCTTTGTATTTTGAAA
Source organism: Picea engelmannii (assembly GCA_009831015.1). NCBI lineage: Eukaryota > Viridiplantae > Streptophyta > Pinopsida > Pinales > Pinaceae > Picea > Picea engelmannii. Next base: position 79,459 of record ML800382.1, read on the forward strand.
TTCTCATCCTTTATGAGGTCAACATACTTCAACAACTCAAAGAAACTCTTCTCATATTCATCCATTTTCATGCTTCCCAACTTGATTTCAAAGAACTCTTTCATCTTCATTTCATAGTAATACTATGATTTTTTTTTTCTTTGAAATATCCTTTGAATTTCCTCCATGAGACCTTCTTGTCATCAAGGGTTTTGTATTTATTAATCATATCCCATCACTTATATTCCTTTCCTTGCAAATGGTAGGTTGCAATTCTTGTTTCTACCCTCGAAGTGTAATCAAGGAGCTGGAAATATTTCTTCATTTCCAACAACCAGGAATCAAACTCTTCTCCCTTCTTGTGCTCACCATTGAAATCTAGTGGCTTGATTTTCCTGATTTCACCTTGCAAGATGTCTGACTTAGGAATTTTCCTCTGCCTCCTGACATGAGACACACGTGGGATACTCCCTAGAATTGAACTTGTACGATATCTACCATTGGATTGTTCTATGGAATGATGACACCTACTTATAGTCCTTGAATGCCTACCATTCCCATGCTCATCCCTTATGATATGGGATCTAGATGTTGCCACTTGTATAGAAGTAGTTGATTGCTTGTGTCAGAGTCTTTATTGAATTGTCTCTACAACATATCCAGACTCTGTAGAAAATCCTCATGAAATTACATGATCTTCTCATTGTTTTCCCTATATCTATGCAGTTTTCTCTACATGCTTCTCATATTTACAGGCTCATTCCTGCTCTTCTTCCATTAGACTTTGTCTTAGTATTTACCATGCTGAAATGTAGCCCTATGATTTCCTCTTCGTGGCTGTAGAACCCTTGGATATATTCAATGATTTTGGTTCTCATACAAGAACCAAATTGCCATCCTATACTTTTAACTTCTGGAATAAAATGTGCATGCAATAATTTTTTTTCACACATAAATATTTACATACATAGTTTTGGAAACATAATGCATAATTTTTCTTCTCTTTAATGCGACCAATCATGTTATTTTGATTTGACTATAACTTATACTACTCAAATCAATTTTTTGGGCATATATATGGATTCATCTCCTCAATACATTTCCAACGACTATTCATTTTCCCAATTCCAATCTATGAGTAAGTTATGGTCAATTGAATATTGCCACTTAACTATTTTTGTGCACCTTCTCCCAAGTGAAAAATAATCTCAAACACCAACTTTGGCTAGGTGCATAAGAAAATATGTTACGAAACAAGGAAAATTTTCTATGGGAAACAGGTAATAAAATTGACACTGAATTCACAATAGCTCTCATATTGTCAAGTTGATGTTCCAGTCAAAATCTGTAACAATCTAGAAATGACAAATTTGTCCTTTTGCACTTTTCCCAACTTAGTAATTTTATCCCTGTTTGAGCATCCTTATGCCGACTCCTCTGGATTTTTGAGAAAATGCCAATTGAGTATCTTCATGACTACATTTTTAATGATATATCAAAATTTCACCTTCATCCGGGCTCCAGGGTGATAGTTATGGCCTATTCTTTTCCCATTTTAGCCTTGTATGTTATAGGTGTCTTGTTTCTCTTCCTATACACTTCAAGTACACAGATTCCAAATCTGGTTCTATTTCTCTCTTCTATGGTTCATGATATTTCTATAGATTTCTCCAGCCACTCAAACTTACTTTTGTGCAAGGAGTTAGGCCATATGGAGTAAACTAGTACCAAAATTATACCCTTAACTATTTCAACTGTAACTTTCTCATACGAGGTTTGTTTTGTGCCTGGAATAGCTTGTTGTAAATTATTGCAGAGATTTTTCATTTAAGATGCAGATGCTTACACACAATTCTCTCAATTTTCACTACAAAAAAAAATCCATTTAGGCCCTCAAAATCGCCCCGTAAGATGAAGACCTCTAAAAACTAAAATATTTCCACGGAAAAACATTGGCTTGTTGTTGTAGTAGTTCGTTAATCTAAACCTTAAATCAAATCAAAATTCCCTTCATGGACCATTTCCATTGGGAAAATCATCTTACAACCATGTATCTTGATTTCCCAGAAGCATGCGACTCGAAATCTAATAATATTCTTTCACGTGAACCCTTTCCGCAGAAAGGTCAACTTTCATGTCATAATGCTTTTTCTATGACCCACAACCCACAATATTATTAGGCTCAAACTACACAAACTTTACCTTCATGGGGCGGTTGATTTAACACACCATAATATTTCCCCATGACTTACAACCCGTAAGCCTTCATGACCCTTTTACATTCGCAAAGTATTCTCACGATAATTTTCCAACAACCTATCACCCATGAGATTATTTATGCAAGCATATCCCCATGGACCTACTCCTGAATAAATTTCTCTCGAGGACCTTCCTCCCACGAACTTACTCTCGCAAGCCTTCCTCCCATGAAATTACTCTCGTGGACCTTCTCTTGTGGATTTCCTCCTCCCTGCAAGCTTCTCCCTGCAGACTTTCTCCTGTGGACTTGGATCTCCCAACCGATGATCTTTGATCAATGATTGGGATTCGATATTTCTGCCCAACAAATAATCCGGATTACCCTTGTTAGAATACTTAGAATTTTGAACTTTTATTCTTTTGTTTCTACCTATTAGGAAAAAAATTTCACCAAAAAACTTAGGAAATTTCCTTTTAATTAAATAAATCCTTGGTCGTTATATATTAATAAGGTGCTTACAATGTCGCTCGTTGATGAGTTACACTAAGTTTATCAAACGGTTCTTGTGATCTCCGGAATATAAAAGCCTCTTGAATTTTAAAAGAAAACCTTTAATGGTCACTTTGGAGCTTCGTGCTTTAGGATTTTCAAGAAATCTAAACAACAAAAACTCCGAATCTACGAAGTCCTGAAGATAGTTCCTCATGATAATTTCTAAAAGGAATTACGGATGATTCATAGGACACATGTCATTAAATCTTTTCTTGGAATGAAACGTGGCACTTATTTTTAACATTTGTGTCAGATGATTCGCACGATTTCAAGTGACACGTGTCACCCCTCCTTTCTTGACACATCAATAATAATGACATCATCTCTGCCATGTCACTCTGGGAGATTTCCATTTGGGAGTTTAAATAAAGATTGGGTTCACAACCGTCGAAGTATCAAAGTGTCAGAGTATTTGATATAACAAAAAAGTAAAAGTGTTTCAAAGAGATAATAAAACATTTAACAAATTTAATTAATCATGATTAAGTATTAATTAATCACTCCACAAATTTAGTCTTCAGGATATTTCTCTTGTGCTACATCCAAAACTCCCTAACGACGAACCACCGAAGTACGAACCACACTTTTAAACAAATAAACTCTCGAAGCTCTGGAGCCTCGGAGTTTCGAAGCCCTGAAATATATATAATAGTTCGAATGTTTACTCTGGGAATTCATCCTTCCGAGGATTTATATCATCCTTCATCCAAAACCCCCGAATACCGAACTTCCAAAGAAATTAAGGCTAATACAATGTTTAAACCATGATTAATTAAAACATAAAAGAGATTAATTAGAGATTAGCTTCTCTGGGAATTCGATCTTCGAGATATTTATGCCCTCTTACATTCAAAACCTTTGAATGCCGAATCATCGAAGTATTAATGAAATTTATGATTGGCTAAAGTTAAAGATTTGAGTAAATATTGTGATTTTCCAGGTAATAAATTCCATTAGATTTTTAATAATCTTTTTTTCATTAAATCAATACAAAGATTGATAGACTTTATGAATAAAAAATTTTGAATCTCAATTCATTCTACCATTTTCAATTAGAATTTTTCATTTAGTAATTAAGAGATCACATACTTATCCTGTTACAGGAAGGTTAATTTCATTTCCTCGAGGTTTATGACGCCACACAAAGATGCGAAGAAGAAAGATGCATCAACATATGATTCCAATCCAAACACAAACATTCTATCAGACAACACTTTGCGAATTACAGATGCCATCAAGTCTTGCAAGAAGGTCTACGATATATTAGAACATGAGATTCTTATCTGTCCGAAAGATTCTTCCAAGGAAGAAGATAAGTCCTTTCAGTCAAGCTAAGATTGGTAGCACAATCGGAAATGCACAGGATTGTTGCACGACCTAAGATTTCACTCTATAATGATATGACAAGCTAGGCTCTGGAGCATGTCAACATTCAAAACATAAGTGTTATCAGTTACCAGAAGACCTTATTTGAATATTTTCGACTGGAGGACCTACAATTAATGTATAAAATTTATTCTACACCCAAATATACTTAGAATGCAACATTTCTTCTGAATTTTGAGAGAAACAAATGCACTCAATAGGTAGAACTGGTGATGATATAATCAGGACTTGGTGGGGATATCCAACCATGTTCAAAAATGACACTCGTGGTATGTATTACACGACGTCCTTGGATGCTCATATCTTATATATAGCCATGATGCTCTGTCATTTATTTGGAAGAAAAAACCCTTCACATTTCTCATTTGAGTGGGTGGCTATAATGAATAAAGTGGCCGAAGGCTATGCTTTCAACTGGGAAAAAATGTTGTTGAAAAAACTGGCTAAGGAGGTTGTTGAGTACCAATTGTTGAAATCAAAAGGGAAACATGCTCTTTTTTACATGTCCACATACATAATGGATGGCATTTGCTTCATGAGCCCATTTCCCCTGATGAACTGGATTTGGACCGCAACTAGTTCTGAGCCTATACATATATACCACTCCAAACTATGGGAAGAAAATGCTAAATATTTCTTTTATGAGATCTGTCACAACATAGTGGTACCTATTCATGTATCTAACTATGGCCACCCGCCACCCAGGATTTCAGAGAAGATTATGGGAAACTTAGGAACATTTGTAGACTGATACATTGAAGAGAACTTCTCTTACATTAGAGCATTTGGTTGCTTCGTTCCCCTTCACGCCCTTCCAAAATTTTTACCTGATAGGCTGGTGTGCCGAGAAGTGGCATACCAAATAGTAGTAGGAGGAATCACTAAGGAATGGAAAGTGGCTCAGAAAAAGGTATGACCAACTTTTCCCATTCAGGTTGGTATGTTTACATTGTTAGATTTTGGTCATACCAAATTTGAGGCTGTAGCATTGGAAGATGTCAAATTAGCTGACATTGAATTCAGAAGACATGATCCTCATAAGGTGGTATAGAATCATTTGGATCAATTCAACATGAAAAGATACATCCACGAAGAGTCTCCTTATGATGAGGTTTTCAGGGGAGCTAGATCCCATGAAGAAGTTCAAAATAGATTTCAGACTCTACCTCTAGACCAACAAGCTGGTTTCCTCAGCTTCCAAAAGCATAGACGAAAATAATTGCCTAATATTTTACAAGGAGATTCAAGTCCCATTCCATCTTCCCAGGAAGATAAAACCACATAATCTCAACCAATTTTCTCCACTGAGAAGAAAAAAAAGGAAGTATTGAAGAGTTCAGATAGATTATTTAAAGAGATAAAACATCACTTCTATGTCTAAATGATCAACATACATTGTCCCACTTTGAATATTTCATGAAGCAGGGACAAGTTTTCCCCCCTTCAACACCAGTTACTTCTGTTGCCATCCCAAGAACAACAGGTCCATAACGATCCACCACACTTATCTCTCTTATTCCCTCATTAACTCCTTTAGCGACCAGTTTTGAAACTCCTAGTTTGGAGGTCGTTCACATAGATGACCTCACTCCTATATTGCCTGAAGAAATTCCTCCCTCAAGTTTCTTTTTCAACAAGAAAAGTAAAGCTATTGTAAATAAACAATCTCAACAAAAAGATTGAGTAGTTACTAAAAGGCAGAAAATAGTGTATGATGGAAAAATCCAAAATGATCTTGAGTTTGCCAAAGAGGTTGCAGATTCACTAGGGGCCTTCGCCACTCCCAATCGATGGTCAGTGTATAATGTGACCAAGCAACTGCAACAAAAATATCTCTTGGTGGAACAATTGTAGAATGAAATGAAAAGAAAAGAACACATTGTCAGGAGAAGAATGAATCATGACATAGAGAAAATCAGGTTAAATTATCAGTAACATATGAAGAAGTTATAGGAGAAACTTGAGTTGTTTTACAAGAATTCACAGACAAAAAAATCCATGATTAATCATCGAGATAGTTTGATAGAACACTTTCACTCCAAACTAGTCCTAATGGAGAACACAACAATAGACAACAATGCTTTCAAAGAACAAGCATCTCAAATCAATGAGAAGATGGAAGCTATCCAACAAGATCTATATCAAAAGGTGGATACTATTTAGAAATACTATTAGGCAATAAATAATTATCTGAAATGTATTTATGTGAAAGAAAAGGATGCATGTGTGGCTATATCCAAGCTCAGGAATTCATTATATGGAGACAAAAATCAAATATCCCTGGTCTCACCCCTTTTTCACAATATGAACAAGTGAAGCGTGAAATGGCCTTGAAAGTTTGGGAGACGAACCTAGAAGAAAGAAAGAATCTTTCTAGAGAGGAAAAGTAGACTTGTATGAATACCCTATCTTCTGTAGAAACAAAATTGGTTGAATTTGAAGGAAATGATATCTCAGAGGCACTTAGGCAGATCAAAATAGAAATGAATAAGAAAAACTCCAGAAAAAATAAGGAAAATGTTCAATCTGTCATCCAACAGATGAATCAGATTGATTTGCTTAAGAGTAATGAGTTGTTGGTGAATCCTAATTTACAAGATCAAATTACAACCCAGGAAGTAAAGAACATCCAGGAGAAGCCACCACTAGAACACAAGAAGGTGTTTTCCTTTGAATTGAATGAGAACATTGAACCTTCGAGATTTTTGGTAGCCTTGAATGATATGTGTACCCAGTTCAATGAACATATGAAAGAAAGTGTGTCTGGGAGAAAATGAAGGAGCATATGAAGCGCCAACACATCAAACCATAACTCAACAATATCTGTGTTCTGCTTTTCCATTCAGATTGTATTCTATATTTAGAGAAGATATTGTGGAAAGTCTAACTACTTTTAGTTGAGACAATTTTTGTATAAATAGATATATCTTAGATCTATTCCAGAGTGCTTCTAGCCTAATGTAAAAGAGAGAACTTATTGAATATTAATACAAGAGGAGAAAAAGATTCTATGTCTTGTTTCATTTGATTTATGTGTTTTCCTTGTGTTTCCATCTCTTATTAGTTTCCTTCTGTAGTTCTTGAAGAGTGAATTATTACAATTTAGTAATAGATCTATTGTGATATTAATACATCAGAAGTCCATTCAGCTACAATTTTTCCTCTGTTCTTACTATGAGTAAAAACAAGACCTGCGATCTGTGTGAATTGTTGCATTCTTAATCTTCTTTCAAGGGTACATATTCTATTTTTATTCTACTGCAAATGAGGTAACACTTGTTTGTAATTGATACCTTGCTTTATTTTAATAGTTTTTTCAATCATTTCTACAACATCTAAAATTAAATTTACGACTTAGATAACGAGATATTGCCTCTGTTTTGTCTTATCATAATTTTAAATTAAAGTTATTTCTCAGAAAACTAAAGGTAGAACAAAGCACTTATAAAACATTTCATTTAAATATTTGATGCCTGACATTATTCTTCAAGCCTAGAATATATCTCAGGAACAACATCTTTTTGGCACCGTTGTCGGGGATGGAGAAACGAAATTATTTTTCCCTGAGAGAATGAAAAAGTTAAATTTTGGTCTTTGATGGTGAAAAAATATTGAATACGTGGATAAGGATCACTTTATATTTCACCTAGAAAATCCATTGTAGGAAAATTTGGTATTCGGTCGAAAAAATACCAGGAAAAACCTAGACGAAGAGCAGACTGCGCCTGTTTCATATCCCAAAAAGTTATTGAAACCAAAGGGATATATCAAAAAAAAAAATTCATCAGAAGGTAAGATATACCAACCTAATCTTACGCAATTTAATGTTAAGATTCCCGTTGAAGAACTAAGTCTTAAAGAAAAATATCAACAAGTTCATTCTGCAGAAGCATCAACAAGTAAATATGAAGTTAAATTAGAAACTCCGGAAGGAATTATTCATGAAGTAAAAATTGAAATTATCTAGACCACCCCTATTTCGTTGATAGATAATTTTACCAGTGAAAATAAAGAATCCTTTTCAATCCATAATATCAGTTGTACACAACCGATTCTTTCTCTTCCAAAAGTAAAAGTTTATGTTTCCAAAAACCCTGAAGATTACTTTTTATACTCAGATTCATCCCTTATTACTTTTCCTATCTATACATATGGTAATTCTGAGAGACCGAGTTCAAGTTATTTTTTCTCCCCTTATTTAGATATTCCATCACCTTATGATCATCTAGCTGAAATTCTTGTTGAGCACTCAACACACCCTAAAAGCCTTATCAAATTTTGTCACTTTTTGGGTAACACTTTGTTTCTGCACTGTCTAACTCAACTTCATTTTAGGAAATGTTTTATCTTTGATTGTTTTCATGAATATTATCACCCATTCAGGTTTGTTTGAACTGATGAAACCTCATGTCTCAAAGACCTTAACACCTAAATTAAGAATCGACAGCTAAACCATGCACCTAACGCGCTCAGGTTCGACGTCAGAAAGAATTCAAGTAAAGGAACCACACAAAAATAATAGTCATCGATCACTGATCCTCATCGACATTAGAAGAAGGTGGTTTTGGTTTATGTAGGTTATTCAGATAAAGGCTTGATAGATAGCCGATCCCCTTCGACATCGGTAAAATACGAGGAAGACATACGTTAACAAAGGACGTAAAACAATCGTCGATAGCCGATGCCCGATGCACTTTATCGGGATCGAGGAAAATCCATAAGGATCACAAAAAACATTTCAAACGTGATAAAGTTATCTCTGATTTCCAATCCCCGATGCGTTTTCGGCATTGAGATGTTTTCGAGGGAGCCGATCCAAGAGCACCTGGGTAGGTTTATGGTCGATCTCCGATCCTTAACAATTTTCGGCGTTAGAAAGTTAGGATTTGGTTTTAGAATGAATGTCTTAAAGGAAGTCCCGAAACTGATTAACATTAGAAAATTAAGTCACTGGTATCGAACGCCACATGTCTTTACCATGTAAGAGGGTCGTGCAGTCTAGTTCTATCTAGAGTCATTTTGGGTTCCGTAGTTCCTAGTCACACCTCCAAGTCAACTTTTCCACATCAGCACTATATGATAAGATCGATCGATGTCAGACATTTTGCAGGAGGATATCAACAAAAAGTTTCATAGTAAAATCCCAATCCCTGATCCACCAACTGAAAGAGCGGAATGATGGGACATTTGTGGCATTAGATATGATCGTATTTAGGACATTTAAGGAACTAGATAATTCCCGATATTGCATTAGTTTCTTCCTCGTGTGTCGATTAGAAAACAAAATTTTGAAATCATCGATAGACCACACTTACCACTCGCTCCTCCTCCGTCAACCAACGATGAATTTAAGTTTAAACTCCTCTAAAGATCCGACCGAAAATTTGTTGAAATTTCACTTATAACCTAAATTGAATGGTTTATGCGACACGGTAAGATCATCCCTGTTTAAATCTCTAGAACCATTGTGAACAAATTCATTTTTCACGTAAGTGAATTCCAGTGCGTTTGAAGGAGAAGAGTGAGAAACTCGATACTGTACTGACCCTTTTGATTATCAAAACCAGGTTTAAAAATATTCAGAGGTATGTATCCAAGTCTGACAATTCTTTTATTATAATTTATATATGTTCATCCAGTTTCTTACACAGTCTCTAAACTTTTCTCTAGTTGTAGGAAGAATTCCGCTGAGAAATACAACCACCAGACGCTCACCAAGAGCACTAAATCTGAAAGAACTAGAGATAGGTGAAGGTTCTTCTTTGGGGACCAAAAGGAAGTTGGAGTATGTTCCCAAGGTGGGGCCTATCATCAAAACCTCAACAAAGAAATATTTTTCCCAACCTCCAGACTTTGGTGATACTGAAGCAAGCATTGGGTCCAAAATAATGGTCCCACAGTGGGGGGATCTCTTTAAAATGATCAATCGAGAATAATATCTAGAATTTGGCTCACCTGAGGAATTTGTTGACTTGCATGAAATAGTTAAACAACATGCAGAACAAGACTCATTGTGGATTGCAGAGATACCAAAGATGGAAAACATGGCACCAGGTCAAGTACAACAGTTCATGGAGCACCCGATCAAGGCTCGGGCAATATTACAACAATTAAGTGCTAAAGTAGTCAAGTATCGAGAATGATCAATGGAGATAAAGGAGATCCTTTTGACCTCGATGGATCAATACAGATTCCCGCATTCCAACACATGCGAGGAACTCTTCGTCAAATGGTCAGAGTATTAGAAGACTCATCCACTTAAGTGAAACCATTTGACGACTCTTAGAAGACAGAGAGATGAAAGCACCATGTGGCGATGTTTTTTTTACTTAGATTGAACTTTTGATAGTTATTTTTAGATAATAATTTGTTATAAATAAGAGGGTCGACCTTTTAGAAAAGGTCAATGGATTTTGCAAAGACCCTCATTTTTGGAATTGTAAAGAACTAATTTAGAACTATCTTAATTGAGAAGTCATGTTTAGGACCAGAGACAAGTTTCTGTTTTACATCAAAGGCGTGTGTGATTGGATCATAAGGAGGAATTACTTCTAACTTTATCTCATGAATGGATTCTATAATGAGTAAGAGTTTATGAATCTATTGATAAGTTAGTTGATTCAATATTTTTATAGTTCTTATGTTTAATTATGGAAAGAAAACCGTTGTGTTAATGTGTGATTAGTGATTAGAGATAAATAAAATAATTTTCTCACCATTATTTTATTGCATGTATGTTTTATTTTAGTAGTTGTATCTCGGTGAATAATTGAAATACCAACAAATTGATGTATTAGTACAAGGCTTCTCGTAGGTGTAAAAATATTTGTCTACATGCTTGAGAACGAGGGTTATCCTAAGCTCAGCCTCCTTCAGTAGTTACGTTTCCCCCATTTTCTTTTACCCAACTGGTTTATACCAACATATAACTTTTATCAGACACACCTATAAGATAAAATACAAAAAAAATAATGTTCAATCTAAAGGAGGATTTTTCACGAGAAGATATCATGTAAATCACTATGTAAAGCCCGTCGATTAATTGGCCAGATCGCTAGATATGCAGAACCATTCCACTATCAAACTCTATAGAGTCTCATTGGGCCTCGGTGGCGGGTTTGGTTCCTACTATTGAGTTAAAGGGGCTTAGGACCCCTGAACAGAATTGGCACTAGAAGTAGGGCCTAATGAATGAATGGCTGACAATATTTCTGATATAATATTTCACACAACATGTAGATTCAAAACAACCCACATGCATGGCTAGTCATTCTCAAGAAAACCCACACACACTGAGTACTCCTAAAATGAGTAACTCACCCTAGCAAGAGGAAGAACATTTATTCCCTGAAATACCTTATGCTCTTCCCCATGAGGATTTGAACCAGTTCATAAGAATCACAAGAGCTTACGCTCGACAAATTGGAGCACTACCCTTATCTACGTTACTTCCTCATAGAAAACAAGTAAGCATACCAATGTTCGACACCCCCGACTAGCTTTTTGTTCACATAGTAGAAGACCTGATATATTTTTCCCTCACTGAAATCGAACATCCCCTTAATCTAATCCCCAAAACACCAGTCAGTAACTGCTTCGAGCCCGACGATTTTTTTGACGAGGAAGGGTTTAATTAGGAACGCTCAATGTCAGAGTCAGACGACATGGAATATAACAATGATCATAATGAAGAAAGGGGAAAACCACCCTAGAATAATCAACCGTGGTTATCCATAGATGCTCTGGAAATCCCTAGATGAGTAGATAACCTTCCCGAACATCTAGAAATGTTACTCCCTGAAACCTCAGGATTGCCTGAAGACCATATCAAACAATTCATAATAGTTATTAGACTGATGAATTTCCAACATAAAGATGTAGTATGCAGGATTTTACCCTATAATTTTGAGAATTCGGCCTCCATGTGGTATTTTAAATCTCCTGTAGGGTCCATAACTAGTTGGATGAAGTTTCAAAAGGATTTTTTAGATAAATTTGCAGAAAAGACCATTACAAGAGCTTTGATGGCTGAGTTTTTCGCCACAACCATGGGTTCAAAGGAGAAGGTTAAAGACTTCAAACAACAATTCCCCACTATCCTAAACAAATTGTAACCCGAAGCTAAATCCACTCATTAGTTGCAAATCGAAGTATATGTTAATGCTCTCGTTGCTTCTATTTCCATGTTTGTGAAGAGGGCTGGAAAAACAACCTTAGCTGAGAATTTTGAGGAAGCCAAAACTATAGAATTCCAAATGAAGGGATGTAAAGAAGGCTAGATATCATTAGTTAAGAAGGATGTTACACCTCCTCCCAGGAGAGGACTCTTGTTGACCAGACCCCCAGGGAAACAAATGAAACAAGGTCTCAAAAAAGGAAAGGGAGACATAGAAGACCCATAATGAATGATAACGAAATTGTCAAACAAAATCATAGACATGAAAAGAAGTGCAGGGGAAGGAAACCAAGTCTAGAGGCCCTATAAACCCTTTGTTAAAAGAAATCCACCGTTAAAATAAATTGAACCTCCCCCAACCAACTTAAACATCGATCTGGGAAATTTAGCATCTGACTCTTTCTGTACCTATCACCAAGAGAAACATTCTGAAAGAGACTACCCACAATGGGTGGATGCCATGAATTTGATGGCCAACTGGTTTCTAGATGAGATTTCCCTTACCAAACACTCAAGCGACTCAACTATGAATATGTTGATCATGAAGTAGTCGATCCACCGGGAGAAACAACCATGCAGATATGGGACCTTGACCTACCAATTCCTTCCAATGATCTAATTGAGTTTCAAGAACTACCTCTATAGGTATTGGATGTGAAAACATTAAGTAGGGGTCACCCAGTCTCAAATGACCTTACCATGGCCCACACTTCGAGAGGAAAACAAACATTCAATCACTCGAAAGAATATTTTGTCTCCCAAAGAAATCCTATTAACATCCATACCCGAGAATCGCCCAAGATAGAATACAACATAGCAGAAGATTTGAAAAAATTGAAGGAAAATATATCGATCATGGACATGTGTAGAATCCCCCAGCAAAAGGACTTTCTGTTACAATCTTTGAACTCAGTAGAAAATCCATCCCTCTCAAAGATAATAAATAAGCCAACTGTAAACGCTTGCTTTGAAGATAAAAATGGAAATCCTTTTGTCCCACCGTTCCTATTGACATTTGAAGTCTTCAACAAAAACCTTCGTAATTGTTTGGTTGACTCAGGGGCATCCTCTAATGTTATACCATTGTCTATATGCAAAAAATTAAATGCAGTCCCTCTCAAAAGTGATAAACATGTGATACAACTAGACAGAACCCAGGTGAAAGTTATGGGAGAACTCAAGGATGTCATGATCAGGATGACGACACACCCAATTTTTTTTCAAGTGTTTGACATCATTGTAGTAGATATACCAAAAGATTATGGATTGCTACTTAGTCGATATTGGTCCGAGAAGTTAAACATATACTTTAGTATAGACTGGGCTCACCTCTGGTTTCCATTAAAGGGACACATGAATATGATTAGTACTGATAGGGAAAAATATCTAAAACATATTTTCACCGACCTAGAAGCCCTCAACGAACCCTCTTTGACATATTTCCCCATGCTAGGAAATTACTCCTGTGACTCTGATTTCGATAATTTATTCCCTCTTACTCAAAACTTCGAAATCACTTTTCAAGAAAATTTTCCGATAGCGACAGAAGAAACCCTCTTTTGTCAGGATCCTCTGTTAAAAACCACAGAGCAGATAGGAGGAAAGGAGGAAAGAGGTAGGCAAAAAGAAACTGATGGTTTTCTCTTACAAGTTTGGACCTTGTACTTTGATGGGTCTAAGTCGTAAGAAGGATTAGGATTGGGGTGTATCCTCATTGATGCCAAAGGTAAACGAAATTTCTTGTCCTGCAAACTAGAATTTGAATGCACAAACAACACCACCAAGTACGAAGCTCTAGTACAAGGGATAAATAAAGCCATAGAATTGAACCTTAAAGAACTAAAGGTTTTTGGAGACTCTAAAATCATTGCTAGAAAAGTAAGGAACACTATACACTGCAACTCCCCTCACTTGAGGAATTATCAATAGGAAGTGCACAAACTAATAGAAAATTTTGAAGCCTTCAACATTACAGTGATCCCCAGAACAAAGAACACACTGGTTGATTCCCTGGACACCGCTTCCTCAAGGTTATCCCCTTTAGAATACTATGAAGCCTCCTGGTTCACTGTGGAGCTACTCTACAAACCATTGGTGCCCAACAATATTTCTAATTGGAAGGTCTTTGAAGGAGATGAACATATCATAAAAATTTTAACCAATCAGGATAATTTTAAAGATCTGGCTATTGACGATGAAATATTTCAGGAGCAATTAGTAGAAACCGATCCTATGTACAAAAACCTGAACCATATCAATCGACTGACAAACCAAGGTCTCACATGATACCAAAAGGGGTAGCCAATTTAGAAAAAAAATGACTTATGGGAAAGATTTAAAGGGTCAATGAACACAAAGACAAAGAGTTTTTGTCCCATGTATGAAACCATTAATGTAGGAACCTCGTGAAACCCTAAGAATATAAATCTTGGCAAGACAATATCTAAAGAAGAAAGGAAGGCCTATCTCAAACGTTTTAGGGAATATTAATATGTTTTTGCATGGTCCTACCGATATCTAAAAACTTATGATACTCGTATCATTAAACACACAATCCCATTAAAACCCGGAGTAAAACCTTTCCAACAAAAGCTCCAGATGTACCACCCATATTTGGAGCCTCTCATGTGTCAGGTGTTGAAGAAATAACTAGATGCTAAGATTATCTTCTAGGTTAGACACTCTGCATGGGTAGAAAATTTGGTTCGTGTTAGGAAAAAATATGGGGAGATCCATCTGTGTGTCGATTTTAGGAACCTCAACAGAGCATCAAAAAAGGACAACTACCTAGTCCCACCAATGGAGAAACTCTTGAAAACCATGTCTGTTTTTGAGATTTTCTCTCGGATGGATGGTTTTTCAGGTTATAACCAAGTTGTTTTTTCAGAAGAAGACAATTCAAAAAATACCTTCCGAACCAAGTGGGGAACCTTTGCTTATAAACACATTCCCTTTGGGTTAATCAATGCAGGGGAAAACTTTAAGAGGGCCATGGAAATAGTTTTTTGGGGACTAATCAACAAATGTGTAGTAGTTTATTTGGATGAGATGACTGTATATTCAAAGAATAGAGAAGATCACATCCAACACCTAACCCAAATTTTTGAGAGGTGTAGGAGATACAATGTATCCTTAAACCTGAATAAAACTATCTTTGGTGTCGAGGAAGGGAAACTACTAGGTCATATTATATCTCAAGAAGGAATTCACATAGAGCCCAAACGAATTAGGGCTATAGCTCAACTTCCATTACCCCACAACAAAAAGGCTATGCAATCCTTCTTTGGGAAAATCAATTTTGTGAGATATTTCACCCCTGATTTTGCTGAAACCATCAAACCATTACAAAAAATGATCCACAAAGATGTTGAATTTAGGTGGGACAATGAACGAAAAAGTGCTTTCAACAATATTAAAACTGCAATATCTCAATCTCCAGTGTTGCAAAGTCCTGACTTTAGCAAATATTTTTTCCTCTACACTTTTTCCTCCGACCAATCGTTAGCTGCAATATTAACTCAAAAGGATGATGAAAACAATGAGGCCTCGATCTCATTTATGAGCACCAATTTCCAAGGGGATGAACTAAATTACCCTTCTATAGACAAGCGAGATTACACAGTGTACAAGGTAGTGAAACACTTCAGATCTTACATCCTAAAGAACCACACCAAAGTCATTGTGCCTCATCCCGTAGTTTGATCCCTATTCAATCAACAAGACATGGGGGAAAGGAGAGGGAATTGGATGGAAGTGGTCCAAGAATTTGATCTCGATATAAAACCTGTCAAACTGGTTAAGGGACAAGGATTATGTAAACTGGTAGCTAAAGCTCAGAACCAGGTAAATGATGACCCCGAGTGGGAGAATGAAGTGTCATTATGGTGTAGTGAAGCTGCATACGTATCCCCAGGGTAGGAGTCTTGGTATGGGAAATTATCTTATCTCCTGCACCATGGGGCTTGCCCAAAAAACCTAAATCCTAAGGAAAGGTGATGCAGGAGCATCATTGGAAAGCGTGCAGAGGTGGGACCACCCAACACGTGAGAGTTCCTTCGGAACTTCAACATGAGTAGTCACAAACGATTTCAAGATCCACCTCAACATAGCATCGGAATTCACCTTCAGAGGCACGCTTGAACCAGTGCTGGGTTTTTCCCTTTGAAGCAAGTTTTTGAAATTGTAAATAGAGTAGAAGTTTGCAATTCGGCTCTGGAATACGACTAGACTAAGATAGCGTAGGATAAGGTTTAGAGTAGGAAAGTTGCAGGGAAACCCTAGGAACATTGTGAGTTATGTAAAAGTTTGTAAGCCTAGTTAGCGGCAGAGAGGGAAGAGAGGAAAGAGAGGAGAGAGCTGTAATACAGAGAAGTCATCTGTAAGAGAATTGCGAGTGAGCAGAAGATCTCAGTTTTTTGAGCTACTATATTTTTTATGTATTTAGTAGCTAGTGGGCACTTATGAATAGAACAAAATGGAAAATTGATCCAAATGTGTTGTGCTTGGACTGTGTGTATTTTCCTGTTATTTTTTGTTTTGTAAACAAGTGAATGGAACTATGAGTTGTTCCCAGTTTCAATTGTTTCTCTTCGTTAGGAGCTCTGCAAGGTGTGCATCAAGCCAGAAAAAATGCTATGGAATTGTTTTCTCTTCATTAGGAGCTCTGCAAGGTGTGCATCGAGCCAGAGACAAAACGTCGTGGATCTTAGCTATCAAACTCCCTCAAACGCAAGGAGTGCGTAGAAGTCAGAATCTGAACTAGACAAATCTTAGGAGGGATAACACTTCGGAAGTGTTGTCAGGATCCAGGAACCCATTCCCTGGGAGGAGTGAAGACCGAGTCTTCGCAGAATTAGAAAATATTCTAAGTCAAAATCGAGTAAAATCTCAGGAGGAAGAACGTCGTGGAGCATTGGACCGTGGTGGAAATCCCCGCAGACCATCCGATTGAAGGGAAGAGTGCAGGCTTTAACCCTGTATAAATCCAAGAGGAGAATTCGGAGATCCGAACAGATGATGGAGAATCCTCAAGGAGGAGCACCAAAACCATGCAGGTTGTTGGATCAGGAGGAGCTACGAGGAGGTTAGCGACGAAAGTTTCTTGATGTTCATTTTGGGATTTTGAGGACTGAGAGTTGGAAAGATAGAAGATCTTGTCTTTCAGGATCCTGAATCACGAAACCGCGAATCAAACAGGACCGTCGATCGCAGGGATTGCCGTGAGTCGTCGATCGAGCGCTAGGGATTTTCGGAAACTAGGGACTCCAAGGAGAAGAGAAATCCCCTTGTATCTTGATTTCACGAAACGCAAAATACCGAAAAGGAATAGGTACAGTTCATTTCGGATTTTCGGCAACCAGGGACTCCAAGGAGCAGAGACATCCCCTTGTATCTTGATTTTGTGAAACATGAAATCCTGAAAAGGAATAGGCGCTGGGTCATTTTGACTTTTCGGCGACCGGAGACTCCAAGGAGCAAGGATATCCCTTGCGTCCATATTTCACAAAACGTGAAATCCTGAAGGAGCGAGCGCTGGGCCATTTCAACTTTTAGGCGACTAGAAGTTCTAAGGAGCAAGGACATCCTGCGCATCCTGATTTCACAAATCGAAAAATCCCGAAAGAATAGGTACTGAGTATTTCGTATTTTCGACGACTGGAGACCCTAAGGTGCAAGGATATCCCTTGCATCCAGATTTCATGAAACGCAAAATCCCAAAGGAGAGAGCACCGGACCATTTCGGCATTTTGGCTACCGGAGGTTCGAAAGACCAGAAGATGAGATACTTGACTCGTGAAGTCTTGGTCCCTGATAAGCGCCTTTTTGGCTTGGCACTTGGTCACAGCCCATGGTCGCGCACTGTGGGAGCTCACGCTTGGCGCCTAAAAAATCCAATTGAGCATTAGTAAGGGACCTATGTAATTATCTGAAGAGTTCCAGTTTGGAACCAGAAGAACCATTTCGGCTCCAGAATCAGAAGATCCTGACTGCGAGGTTGTGCAATGCTTAGGAGGGATAGGGGGTCTGCATCAGGTGGTATCAGAGCACATTTTTCGTTTGTATATTTCAGGCGAAGGAGGAAAAAGAAGGAGACATAAAACTTGGAGTTGTACTCTGTGTGTGACAGACAGTCAACACAATGCCGCCAAGAAGATGAGATCCTCCTTTAGCCAACCATGCTATAGAAAGGGAGATGTGAGAGTTTTGTGCCCGAATGGAAGCAATGGAAGTAGCACAGAGAAGAGAACCTGACGTTGGGGATGTAAGAGATGAGGAAAGTGTAGAGGCTGAGGTTGAAGAAGCTGCAGGAGAGGATGCTGCAGAAGAACGTTTGTTGAGAGAAGTTGCTAGATTGGGAGGTAGAGCTAAGATAGAGGTCCCCATATATGAGGGAAATCTAGATGTTGAAGAACTGTTGGACTGGATAAGGTCCATGGACAAACACTTCGACTATGAATATTTCGATGAGGAAAAGAAGGTGAAGTAGGCAGTCACTAGGCTAAAATGACATGCAGCACTTTGGTGGGAGGAACTACAGGCTGAGAGGCGAAGTAAAGGAAAACAGAGGATTAAGAGTTGGGACACGATGGTAGCCAAACTGAAGGCTAAGTTCATACCCAAGGACTACCATATCAATCTGTTCAGGAAGCTACAGAACCTGAGATAGAAAGGAATGACAGTCAAGGAGTACACCGAGGAGTTCTACAGGCTCAACATCAGAACTAGACAAAGGGAGAGAGACGAAGAAAAAGTCGCTAGATATGTAAATGGCTTGACATATGAAGTCCAGGATGAGCTGAGCATGATGTTAGTGAGGACTGTGGAAGATTCTTATCAGTTTGCACTGAAGGTAGAGGAGAAGCTGGCCAGGAAACAGAACCAACGAGGAAGAGGCAAAAGCTCGGTCCCAAGAAAAAGCAAGGGATTTAACCGTGATAAATCACATCAGTCGAAGGACGAGGCTGAGAAACCACACAATCACTCAAAATGAGGAGGAAGTTCATGAGGGAGACAGAATTCTGGAAGAAACTCTTCTAGAGGAAGAGGTAGAGGAGGAGTAAGGTGCTATAACTATGGAAAGATAGGGCACATGTCTTGGGAATGTCTCGAGAAGAAGAAGGAAGGAGGAGAAGCTCACATTTCAGAAGCAAGGCAAAGAGATGTTGAAGCAGAAGGGGCAGAGGATGGAGCATCCCTGATGTTGAGAATTTTTTTCTTAAAACCAGAGGCAAAGATTGAGAAGCCAATGTAGAGAAATAATATCTTCAGGACAACTTGCAAGACTAAGGATAAATTATGCAAGGTGATCATTGACAATGGGAGAACTGACAATATAGTATCCACAGAGATGGTGGAGAAATTGGAGCTGAAGACAATTGCACATCCAAGGCCATACAAAGTCTCATGGCTGCAAAAAGGACACCAGGTAATGATTACTAAACAATGCCTGGTTGAAATTAAAATAGGAGGATATAAATATGAAATCACATGCGATGTAATTCCCATGGACATATGCCACATTTTGTTGGGAATACCATGGCAGTATGACAGAAATTTCATTCACGATGGAAAGAAGAATACATACACATTGGAGAATAATGGTAGAACACATATGTTGTTGCCGATGGAGGAGAAGAAAGCGAAAGAGGAAGCCAACACAAGCATACTCCTCATGAGAGGGAAGGAACTCCTGAAAGAAGTCAAGGAAGAAGAAGAGATGCAGTTCAGTGTGGTGAGGAATCCCAGAGTCATCATTACAAGTACATCAGTGAATCATCTACCTAAAGAAGTTTAGGAGCTACTGGATAATTTTGTTGATATAGTGGTGGATGAGCTGCCAAACTCATTTCCACTCATCGGGAGTATCAGTCATCATATCGACTTGGTACTAAGAGCAAGATTGCCAAACAAGGCAGTCTACAGATTAAAATCTCGAGAAAATGAGGAGGTAAAGAACCAAGTCCAAGCGTTGTTGGATAAGGGTTTAGTCAGAGAAAGTTTGAGCCCATGCACAGTACCAACTGTGTTAAGCCCAAAGAAATACAGAGGATGGAGAATGTGCACAGACTCGAGAGCCATCAACAAGATCACCATTGGGTACATATTTCCTTTACCAAGAATGGATGATTTAATGGATTTCTTTAGTGGAGAAAATTTCTTTTCTAAAATAGATCTAAAAAGTGGTTATCACTAGATCAGGATGAGAGAAGGTGATGAATGGAAAACAACCTTTAAGACGAATGAAGGCCTGTATGAGTGGCTAGTTATTCCATTTGGCTTAACGAATGCCCCAAGCACTTTTATGAGGATGATGAATGAAATTCTGAAAGATTTCATTGGCAAGTTCATGGTTGTATATTTGGACGATATACTGGTCTTTAGCAAGACTAAAGAGGAGCATTTGAGACACCTAATGCTAGTAATGAGGAGGCTATAGCAGGAGAAGATGCTGATCAATTTGAAGAAATCCTCTTTTATGAAGATAGAACTCATTCATTTTGGTTTTGTGATCTCTTTGAATGAACTGAAGATGGATCCATAGAAGGTGAGAGCGATCAGAGAATGGTCGTCACCAAGGAGCATGTTCGAGGTAAGGAGATTTCATGGTTTAGGAAGTTTTTATAGAAAGTTCATTAGAGACTTCAGTGGGATTTGTGCACCAATGATGGATACAATGAAGAAGTGGCAAAAGTATTTTAGATGGACAGAGGAGGCTAAAACGAGCTTCAATATACTGAAGGAGAAGATAACAGAATGACCAATTCTGATCTTGCCGAATTTCAAAAAGACATTTCAGGTAAGATGTGACGCAAGTGGAGTTGCAATAGGAGTAGTTCTGAGTCAGGACAATTGACCTATTTCCTTTTTCAGTGAGAAGCTGAATGAGACTAAGAGGAAATACACCACATATGACAAGGATTTCTATTCCATAATTCAAGCATTGAAGAAATGGAGGCATTATCTTGTCCCACAAAGAATTTGACTTGTACAACGATAACCAAGCTTTACAATTCATAACCCGACAAGAAAAACTAAATCAGAGACATGAAAAATGGTTTGAATTTATGCAAAATTTTACTTTTGTCATAAAAAAAATTGCTAGGAATACTAACAAGGTTGCTGATGCGTTAAGCAGGAGATGTTTAATTCTGTAGGAATTCCAGGTGAAGACCTTGGGGTTTAAACAACTTAAGGATATGTATTTTGATGATACAACTTTCAAAGAGGCCTACAAAGCATGTACAAGCCCTATACTGAGAGATAGAAGTCAGTGGATAGAGTATATGGTTTAAGAAGGATTGTTGTTCAGAGGAAATCAATTGTGCATACCAAGATTCTCAATGAGGGACAATCTTCTGAAGGAGAAGCATAGTGGAGGATTGGTTGGACATTTCGGCCATGATAAAACGTTTTCACAGTTGAGAAGCTTGTACTATTGGCTAGGTATGAGAAAAAATGTGATAAAGTTGGTGAACATATGTAGAATTTGCCAACATACAAAGGGGAAAAGATAGAACACTTGATTGTATCAACCATTTCCAATACCAGAGAGTCCTTGGGATGAAATAAGCATGGATTTTGTGTTGGGATTGCCAAGGACACAAAGAGGATTTGACTCCATAATTGTGGTGGTGGTGGATAGATTTTCAAAGATGGCACATTTCATCCCATGCCAGAAGACCAGTGATGCAACACATGGTGAAAATCCATTTTTCAAAGAAGTTGTGAGACTTCACGGATTACCCAGGAGCATTGTCTCAGACAGAGACACAAAATTTGTTAGTCACTTTTGGAGGATGTTGTGGAAGAAGATGGGGACATATTTTTCCTTCAGCTCAACTTATCACCCTCAAACAGATGGGTAGACTGAGGTGATAAATAGAAGTTTGGGAAACTTATTGAGAAGCGTGGTTACTGAAGACCATAACCAGTGGGATCAAATTTTTCCACAAGAAAAAATTGCATACAATGACTCACCAAACAGAAGCACTGGAAGGAGCTCGTTCCAAATACTCTATGGAATGCAACCTAGGGGAGTGTCTGAATTAAGGGACCTGGAACAGGGAGAGATCATAAGCGTTGGAGCAGAGGATTTTGTTGTTGAGATGCAAAGATTCCATGATCGGATCAAAGAACAATTACAGAGTTCCAATCAAAAATACAAACAAAAAGATGACCAACATTGCAGGGAACTTCAATTTGAAGTGGGAGATCGGGTTTTAGCACACCTAAGGAAGGAAAGGTTCCCTAGGGGAACATATAACAAATTGAAGATGAAGAAGATAGGACCCTGTAAGATCTTGAGGAATTTTGATGCAAACGCCTATGATCAAACTACCAGATGGTGTGGGAATTTCACCCATATTCAATGTTTCAGACCTATATCCTTACAAAAAAGATGACACAGAAGGATCAGAAGATCAAGGAAAGATTCAGTAGGAGAAGCAGATGCATGTGGTAGAGAAGATACAGATGGAGAAGATTATGGATCAAAGGATTGGCAAGAAGACTAGGAGGAAGACTTATTTTGAGTATCTAGTCAAATGGAAGGGACACCCAATAGAAGACGCCAGTTGGGAAAATGAAGCTACTATCCAGAATCAGGGAAAGTCAGTAGGGGAGCTCATGGAGAGGAGTCCATGAATTTTTGTCAAGGGGAGTATGATGCAGGAGCATCGTTGGAAAGCGTGTAGAGGTGGGACCACCCAACACGTGAGAGTTCCTTTGGAATTTCAATGTGAGCAGTCACAAACAATTTCAGGATCTTCCTCCACACAACGTCGAAATTCACCTTCGGAGGCACACTTGAACCGGTGCTAGGTTTTTCCCTTTGAATCAAGTTTTTGAAATTGTAAACAGAGTAGAAGTTTACACTTCGGCTCTAGAATATGACTAGACTAAGATAGCGTAGGATAAGGTTTAGAGTAGGAGAGTAGCAGGGAAACCCTAGGAACATTTTGAGTTATGTAAAAGTTTGTAAGCCTAGTTAGCAGCAGAGAGGGAAGAGAGGAAAGAGAGGAGAGAGTTGTAATACAAAGAAGTCATCTGTAAGAGAACTGCGAGTGAGAAGAAGATCTCAGTTTTTGGAGATACTGTATTTTGTATGTATTTAGTAGCCAGTGGGCACTTATGAATATAACATAATGGAAAATTGATCCAAATGTGTTGTTCTTGGACTGTGTGTATTTTCCTGTTATTTTCTGTTTTGTAAACAAGTGAATGGAATTGTGAGTTGTTCCCAGTTTCAATTGTTTCTCTTCGTTAGGAGCTCTGCAAGGTGCGCATCGAGCCAGAGAGAAACACCGTGGAATTTTTTTCTCTTCATTAGGATCTCTGCAAGGTGTGCATCGAGCCAGAGAGAAAACGTTGTGGATCTGAGCTATCAAACTCCCTCAAATGCAAGGAGTGCACTGAAGTCGAAATCTGAACCAGACAAATCTTAGGAGGGATAACACTTCGGAAGTGTTGTCGGGATCCAAGAACCCATTCCATGGGAGGAGAGAAGACCAAGTCTTCACAGACTTAGAAAATATTCTAAGTCTAAATCGAGTAAAAGATCAGGAGGAAGAATGTCGTCGAGCATTGGATTGCAGTGGAAATCCCCACAGACCGTTCGATTGAAGGGAGGAGCGAAGGATTTAACCCCTTATAAATCCAAGAGGATAATTTGGAGATCCGAATGGACGGTGGAGAATCCTCGAGGAGGAGCACCGAAACCCCGTAGGCCGTTGGATCAGGAGGATCTATGAGGAGGTTAGCGGCGAGAGTTTCTCGACGTTCATTTCAGGATTTCAGGGACCGTGAGTTAGAAAGACAGGAGATCTTGTCTTTCAGGATCCTGAATCGTGAAACCACGAAATTGCGAATCGACCAGGACCTTCGATCGCAGGGATTGTCATGAGCTGTCGATCGGGCACAGGGGCATTTCGACGTTTCATCTTTTCGCCAACTGGGGACTCCAAGGAGTAGATACATCCCCTTGTATCTTAATTTCACGAAATGCGAAATCCCGAAAAGGAATAGGCATAAGTCATTTCGGATTTTCGCCGACCAGGGAATCCAAGGAGCAGAGACATCCCCTTGTATCTTGATTTTGGGAAACGTGAAATCCTAAAAAGGAATAGGCACTGGGTCATTTCGACTTTTCGGCGACCAGAGACTCTAAGGAGCAAGGATATCCCTTGCATCTAGATTTTGCGAAACGCAAAATCCCGAAGGAGCGAGCGCCGAGCCATTTCATCTTTTCGGCAACCAGAGGTTCTAAGGAGCAAGGACATCCTGTGCATATTGATTTCGTGAACCACAAATCCCAAAAGAATAGGCGCTAGGTATTTTGACTTTTCGGCGACTGGAGACCCTAAGGTGCAAGGATATCCCTTGCATCTAGATTTCACGAAACGTGAAATCTCGAAGGAGTGAGCACCGGACCATTTCGAAATTTGGAGTACTGGAGGTTCGAAACACTAGAAGATGGGATACTTGACTTGTGAAGTCCCGGTCCCTGATGAGCGCATTTTCGTCTTGGCACTTGGTCACAACCCGTGGTCACGTGCTGTGGGAGCTCACGCTTGGCACACAAAAAAGCCAATTGATCATTCATAAGGGACCTGTGTAATTGTCCGAAGGGTTCCAGTTCAAAACCAAAAAATCCATTTCGGCTCCAGAATCAGAAGATCTTGATCGGGATGTCACGCAACCCTTAGGAGGGATAGGGGGTCTGCATCAAAAGGAGAGCTCTTAGGATAAAATCAACACAATATCACCTCATAAATTCGGTGCTATTCCACGTTAATTATGATGGGGTAATTTTAATATGTCTCAAATGAGAATATGTAGACAAGGTTCTGAAGGAGCTCCATGATGGTCCTGAGGGTGGATACTTCATAGGGAATACCACCATTCACAAAATACTGAGAGCTGGATATTATTGGCCCACTCTTTTTAGGGATGCTCACACATATGATAGGAACTTTAAAAGTTGTCAAATAAGCATGGGGAGGGAAAAGAGAGCAGTCATCCCACTCTAACCCGTGGTCATCTCCAGTTCATTCGAACAATGGGGGTTAGATATCATAGGAGAAATTGCACTGAGTTCTTCAAAACAACATAGATACATACTGAATACCACAAACTATTTCACGAAATGGGCAGAGGCAGTCCCTCTAACTCATGTAAACGAAAAGGTGGTGATCCAATTTATAGAACAACAATTGATCACAAGGTTCAACATGCCTTCCTTCCTTGTTTTCGATACTTCCACTTACTTTTCTTCCACCCTATTAACAGAGTTTTCTTTAGACAAAGGAATCATAATCAAATACTTTGAAACTACTATCCAAAGGGGAACGAAGTGGCAGAATCAACCAATAAGAACCTAGTGAGGATATTAAAGAAAACAATTGTAGACAACTAGAGGAATTGGCGCAATTCACTTCATAATGCCTTATGGGATGATAGAGTAACACCCAAGGAAGCTATAGGGAATTCCCATACTTTCTAGTATACATATAGGAAGACATTCTCCCGAACGGGATATATCTTCCATCTCTTTAGCTTGCTCAGGATTCTAGAGGACAACCCTCATCAGTTATACAACAAAGAATTGATACCCTCCTCATGCTAGAATAAGAAAGGGAGAAAAAAAAATCAAATTTCATTTATCATGAGCAGATAGTTAAAAGGTGGTTTGATAAGCATAAGGCCAAAGAGAAGAATTTTGAAGTAGGAGACTTAGTCCTAAAATGGGACAGAGTGAATGAGTCGAAGGGAAAGTGTTCGAAGTTTTAGAATCTATGGCTCAGATCTTTTTAGGTAGTTGAGAAAATTGGGATAGGCACATATCAGTTGAAAAATTTGAGGGGGGAACGTGATGCCCTCCTGATGAATGGCCAAGCCCTAAAACAATATTTTTGTTAAAAAACAAATGTGTGTGTTTTCATGATATTTTGTTTATAGGTAGGTTGATTGCAAGGTTCATTTTTTTTTCTTGTTATAGTACTTTTTTCTCTTTTGAAGTTTGCGTTCAACAAGGAATTGGTTGAACTTATTTCATGTGGTATAACGAATTCTGTTCTTGATTCATTCTTACATACAACACAAGAAACGCTGGGAGAATTGCAGTTGTTTTGAAGGAGTTCTCTGTCTAACCTGTGCATATAAAAAACCTTGGAAAAGTGATGAAGTGTCCTCCTGGTGGTTTGGTAAAACATAAAGGGAAATATGGTAAGCTAGAAAGGACCTCATGTACCTCAAGACAGAGTGAGAAAAAATTCACCTTAACCATCTCATTTTGCAAATAACAGAGATCCTCCTCTCCCACTCTCTCAGAGAATTTTTCTGAAATAAAATCAAATATATAAAATGAGTGAAAAGTAGGAGAGGGTATGAAGATAATGCCTCTGGGGCTATGTATGCTCGCTAGAAGTGGAGCAAGGTATGTGACGTCGAGGTGACTCCGTTGGGGCTATGGAAGCTCACTGGAAGTGGAGAAACACCATAGCAAGTGAATGGTGATAATTAAAAGGCTTGGTGCCAGTGAATGCCTTACTCAACTCTTGTCAAAAGAGGGCATGGGTCATGGTTAAAGGAAATAAAGGTGGCATAACGATTGAAACCCCACAAGTAGGCCCAGATTCACCAACCAGAGAACTTCAAATGCAAGGATAGAAGAGACTCTGATTAAAAAACAATTAAGTTTTGAACCAACTTTTGCATCAGCTGAGCTTGGGGAAGAAACATAGATACTAATTTCACCCACTAAGTCTCCATTTGTTGAGCACTCAATACGCCCTAAAATCCTTATCAAATTTTGTCACTTTTTGGGTACCACTTGTTTTCTGCACTGTTTGACTCGACTTCATTTTGGGAAATGTTTAATCTTTGATTGTTTTCATGAATATTATCACCTATTCAATTTTGTTTGAACTTATGAAACCTCATTTCTAAAATACCTTAACACTTGAATTAAGAATCGACAACTAAAACCTACACCTAACATGCTCAAGTTTGGCGTCGGAAAAAATTCATGTAAGTAAAGGAACCACACAAAAACAACAGTCGTCGATCGTCGATCCTCATTGACATCGATAGAAGTCGGTTTTGGTTTACATAGGTTATTCACATAAAATTTCGAGAGATAGCCGATCCCCTTCGGCATCGGTAAAATACGAGGAAGACATACGTTAACAAAGGACATAAAACAATCGTCGATAGCCGATCCCTGATGCACTTTATTGGGATCGAGGAAATTTTTTAAGTTCCTAAATAGATCTACAAATATAATCACCATAAATACTGAATACACAATATATCCACAAAGCAAGATAGAAGAAAAATATGCAAAATATCTTTTATTACTATCAAACCCTTGAGGTAGGGAAACACCATACAATGGATCCTATTATGGAAGGGATCCTCTCCTGTTCACTTGCCTCTTCGAGGGGGATTCCTCCTAATGAGCTTCATCTCCAAAAACAATATTTCTCTTCATGTCCCATTACATTTCTTGAACCTCTTTATATAGTGCTACCATCACCTAAGAACATTCTAAAGGAGGAATCTTCTAGAAGTAGAACCTTCTAAGAAGTCCTCTTACATTTATTATATCTAACTACCCATTTATTATATCTAACTACCATAGTGGGCATTATTTAATAATATAGTGGACCTAGTCCACCTTACATTGAATGGCCTCCACTATTATCACTATGGGCCCTCTGGGCCCCCACTACTACCTCTCTAGCTACCTAACATTCCATCCACCTTATGAAAGCATTGTCCTTAACACTTGATGTACAACCATATACCAGGGTCCCATGGATAATTGTGGACCATAATGTTGAAGAAGACTAGAGAACCAAGGTCCCATGTAGAAAGAAAATCCACTATGATGAAGTATTCCACCACCATTGTAAGCCCAACTCCCATGCTCAAGTGCTCATGTGAACTCCCCATGGAAGATTTTGGAACCCAATAACCAACTCAAAATGATGCTCCAAAGACTGATACTTGTCATGTGGATCCAAATAAGAAGATCCCTCCACATAGTAGAAAAGGGTCGTAGTAGAATATGGAAGGACTAATACCACTGTAGAATATGCATGATGGACACTGGTAATAATCATTGGCTCTCGATTTGTCACATTGATGCTCTCTACAGAAGGTGGATTAGAGTCATCAAATAAAATATGAAAGTGGTTGTCATCCCAGAAATGACAACTATCCATATACCAATCATCAAAATCGACCTCAAAATCATACCAAGCATACATTTCTTGATTATATTCATCCCTGATGTCTGCCATAATAAATCTCTCCTGCATGCTATCCAATGAATCTTGAATACTATGAAAACTATCATTGAGGCCATCTGTAAGGTCATGTAATCTAACATCCAATGTGTCATACAATTGGGATTTGAATTCTTCAGTAATTTGTAGAATTTATTTAAGGGTTTGAGATGAAATATCCATATGGGAACCCTATGAACTCTTCAGTCAGTCGTCATGAAAAAACCCAAAAAATAGAACAATACGTTACGGCATAAAATCATGGCTTTTTTTGGAAAACCCTAAAAAACTGTTGAATTTAAAATGCTCATAACTTCACTTCCCAGACTCCATTTCGGCTGATGTTTTTTTTGAAATTGGGTGAAATTGGGAGAGGAACTTAGATATGTATTTTTTTTGGTAAAATGCAGCCTCTAGCTGCTACATAAATAAATAAAAACGTGTCGCTGTCCGCAGAAAAAACCTTGAAAAATTTGCAGATTTAAAAACTTCAATATCTTGACTTCCCGGACTCCGTTTCAAACGATTTTGTTTTTTCAAATTGGGTGTTTTTCTGAGAGGAACTCAGATATACAGTCTTCTTTTGAAATTTTTTCATAGAAATATACCAAAAATTTATGGAATGTTACAACCCTCTTTTTTCTTCTCCGAAAAAAAATCTGTAAATATAAAAAATATTTGCCCACAATATTTGCCAAGGAAAGTTCTTTGATACCAATTTTTAAATTCATGAATAGATCTACAAATATAATCACCACAAATAATAAATACATAATAGATCCACAAAGCAAGATATAAGAACAATATGCAAAATCTCTTTTATTACTATCAAACCCTTGAGGTAGGGTAACGCCATACAATGGATCCTATTATGGAAGGGATCCTCTCCTGTTCACTTGCCTCTTCAAGGGGGCTTCCTCCTAATGAGATTTAACTCCAAAAAAATACTTCTCTTCATGTCCCATTACATTTCTTGAACCTCTTTATATAGTGCTACCATCACCTAAGAACATTTTAGAGGAGGAATCTTCTAGAAGTAGAACCTTCTAAGAAGTCCTCTTACATTTATTATATATAACTACCCATTTATTATATATAACTACCATAGTGGGACTTACTTAATAATATAGTGGACCTAGTCCACCTTACATTGAATGGCCTCCACTATTATCACTATGGGCCCTCTGGGCCCCCACTACTACCTCTCTAGCTACCTAACAAAAATCCAGAAGGATCACAACAAACATTTCGACCGCGATAACTTTATCTCCGATCTTCGATCCCCGATGCGTTTTCGGCATCGATACTTTTTCGAGGCAGCCGATCTGAGAGAACTTGGGTAGGTTTATCACTGATTGCCAATCCTTGAAACTTTTCAGCGTCAGAAAGTTAGGATTTTCTTTTAGAAGGAAAGGATTAAAGGAAATCCTGACTCCGATTAACACGAGCGAATTAAGTCACTGGTCTCAAATGCCACATGTCTTTACCAAGTAAGAGGGTTGTACGATCTAGTTCTATCCAAAGTCATTTCCAGTTCCCTAGGTCCTAGGCACACCTCCGAGTCAACTTTTCCACGTCAACATTGTACAATAATATCGATCGGCATTAGAGATTTTGTAGAAGGATATCAATGAAAATGTTCACAGTACAATCTTGAGCCCCGATCCACCAACTGAAAGAGAGGAATGATGCGACGTTTGCAACATTAGATACGATCAGATTTTGAACATTTAAGGAACTAGTTAAGTCCTGATCCCACATTAGTTTCTACCCCATGCACCAATTAGACAACAACATTTTGAAATCCCTGATAGACCACATTTAACACTCGTGCCTCTGCCGTCAACCCACGATGAATTTAAATTTAAATTCCTCTGAAGATTTGACGGAAGATTTGTTGAAATTTCACTCATAACCCGAATTGAATGGCTTATGTGACACGGTAAGATCATCCCTGTTTAAATCTCTAGAACCATTGTGAGCAGATTCATTCTGCGCATAAGTGAATTCCAGAGCATTCGAAGGAGTAGAGTGAGCAACTCAAGACTGTACTGACCCTTTTGATTATCAAAACCAGGTTTAACAAACTTAAGAGGTATGTATCCAAGTCTAACAATTATTTGGTTATAAGTTATATATGTTCATCCAGTTTCTTAAATAGTATCTAAACTCTGCTCTAGTTGCAGGAAGAATGTTGTCGAGAAAGCCAACCACCAAGTGCTCTTTGAGAGCATCAAATCTAAAAGAACCATAGATAGGTGAAGGTTATTCTCCAGGGACCGCAAGGCAGTTGGAACACGTTCCCAGGGCAGATCCTATCATCAAAACCTTGACAAAGAAAGATTTTTCCTAGCCTCCGGCCTTTGGTGATACTGAAGCAAGCACTGGGTCCAAAATAATGCTCCCATAGTGGGGGGATCTCTTTAACAGGATCAACCGAGAATAATACCCAGAATTCGTCTCACCTAAGGACTTTGTCGACTTGCACGATATAGTCAAACAAAATGCAGAAAAGGACTCATCGTGGACTGCAGAGATAGAAAAGGTGGAAAAGATGGCGCCAGGTCAAGTACAACATTTCATGGAGTACGCGATCAAGGCTTGGGTAGTATTACAACAGTTAAGTGCTAAAGTAGTCAAGTATTAGGCACGGGTAGTGGAGATAAAGGAGATCCTTTAGGCTCGGATGGAACAAAAAAGATTGTCGTATGTTAACACATGTGAGGAACTCTTCATCAAATGGTCAGAGTATGAGAAGAGTCATCAACTTAAGTGAAACGATTTGATGACTCTTAGAAGACAAAGAGATGAAAGCACCATGTGGTGATGTTTATTTTACTTATATTTCACTTTTGATAGTTATTTTTAGATAATAATTTGTTATAAATAAGAGGGTTGACCTTTTAGAAAAGGTCGATGGTTTTTGCAAAGACCCTCATTTTTGGAATTGTAAAGAACTATTTCAGAACTACCTTAATTGAGAAGTCATGTTTAGGATCAGAGACAAGTTTCTATTTTACATCAAAGGTGTGTGTGATTGGATCATAAGGAGGAATTACTTCTGAATTTATCTCATGAATGGATGTTGTAATTAGTAAGAGTTTATGAATCTATTGATAAGTTAGCTGATTCAATATTTTTATAGTTCGTATCTCTAATGATGGAAAGAAAATCATTGTGTTAATGTGTGATTAATGATTAGAGCTAAGGAAACTGATTTTCTTGCCATCATTTTATTGCATGTATGTTTTCTTTCGGTAATTGTATCTCAATCAATAATTGAAATACCAACAAGTTGATGTATTAGTACTAGGCTTGTCATAGGTGTGAAAATCTTTGTCTGCATGCTTGAGAAGGAGGGTTATCCTAAGCTCAACCTTCTTAAGTAGTTAATTTTTCCCCCTTTTCTTTTACCCATCTGGTTTATACTAACACCTATCTTTTATCAGACCCACTTATAAGAGAAGATAAAAAAAAGAGAACGTTCAAACTGAAAGAGGATTTTTCACGAGAAGATATCATGTAAATCACTACGTAAAGCCCATCGATTAATTGGTCGGATCAAAATATCTGGAGAACCATTCCACTATCAAACACTGTAGAGTCTAATTGGGCCTTAGTGGTGGGTTTGGTTCCTATTGTTTATTTAAAGGGACTTAGGACCCCTCAACTGTAATGATCCCAAGCCAAATTCTTTCTTGGAATCACTAAATACTACTAATTTATTGAGTTATTAAGTGCATGGAGATCACAATATATTCAATATGTAGAAGCACAAGCAAAGATCTGACCTTTTTATTATGAGCAATGTAAGATCAATACAATAGATGGATGATCTGGCATAAACCTCAGATGGTTGTACAAGCAATAGATATGAGCTACAAAATGCTCCCGACAATACAAAATAAGCCTCCAAAGGTTGGATATACAATGAAGACTTAATCAAGCAGATCTGAGTCGTGCTAATGCTCAACCTCCAAGCTGGAAAGTGCCACGTCCTGCTAGAATGCTGAAGCCCTCAATAATTCTTCCCTCCTACCAAAAGTGTCCAATCATCCCGAGAAATATGCCAAATGGTAGATCGGGCAACTGTAAGGACAACCCAGATGTCCAAATTCCCAAATCCACTCTCAAACCCCATAGATATGAATTCCTCCACTGAATGGTGCACCCCACTGGATGAATGAAACCCTAGCTAGTTCGGCCCTGATGAAGGAGGCCTCCAAATTCTTTGAAACTCTCCAAGAATATAGATCGGGCTATGAGAATCCTGTGGGAGAAGTTTTGGACTTAGATCTCAAGAAGATCTCCCTAGATCTAAGTTTTAATGAATCACAGGATGTCCCCTATGGCTCCAAGACGTCCCAATCTGCAGACAAATGTAGAATGATGATAACCCTCCAGAAAATCTCTCAAACTGATGGTCCTTCCCCTACAAACAAAACCCAACTGTCAGAATGTCCCCAGGCCCTCAGGATAAGTTGGATCGAACCTCCCTCTAGATGATGGTGCACCCTTGCTGGAAACACAAGAACAGTACGGCCTGCTACCTTCTGAAGTGCTAGATGGAGATGGGCTGAGACTAGAATGGTGTGGAGGAGTCTTTCATCCCTGAGACCAAGCTGTGGAACAAGGTGAGTGGATATTTCACGACTGAGTTGCTCACAGGGGTTTGTACAACAAAACCC
This sequence comes from Picea engelmannii, assembly GCA_009831015.1. NCBI lineage: Eukaryota > Viridiplantae > Streptophyta > Pinopsida > Pinales > Pinaceae > Picea > Picea engelmannii. The sequence continues at coordinate 112,729 of ML800382.1, forward strand.
CCAAACTGAATGCTCAAGAGCAATAGCAAATGCTAATCCAAAACCTGAATGAGTAATAGGTGCACCCCAGCCTCTTACTGATACTTTTCCTTCTAATTCTCTGTTGAGTTAGGTTAACTCCCAGGGTTAATCTTCTATTCTTTTGTTGAGTTATCTTTTACTCCTTTATCCTTTTCCTTTCTTAAGTCAACTTAAAAATATAACTTTTAACTTCTTGACATTTTCCCCCCCTCAGTGTGAGACTATGACCTAGTGGGGGTGCCCAGGCCACTAAGTCTCCTCATCACCTCTCTAAGAGGTGGGGGACATTAAAGTCTCCCCTACTTGAAATTGCTTGTCCTAAAGAAATTCCAAACCTGCTTCTCTAACCATGTGCTCCTGCTCCCAAGTGGCATCCTCAATGGGTAAATCCTTCCACCTGATCAGATACTCCTTGATGCTTCGGTTTTAGAGCCTCTTCTCTCTGACTTCTAACACCTCCTCTGGAATCAAAACAAGTTGTCCCTCCTTATCCATGGGAGGTAATGCCTCAATAGGCTTGACGTGTTGACTGAGGGATTTCTTAAGGCACGAGACATGGAAGACGTTGTAAATTTTGCTACCCTGTGGAAGCTCCAGCTCATAAGCTACTACCCCTATCCTCTTGCTGACTCTGTAAGGTCCAAATAAATGTGGCTGTAGTTTCTCCACTATGCTTATTTTAATGGAGGCCTACCTGTATGGTTGCAACCTCAAAGGCACGATCAACTCTGTGCTTGTTTGCTTGGACCTTTTGCTGATTTTGTGCCCTATGTAAATGATCCTTCAATTCCCTGAGAATGTCTTGGCTCTGTTGTATCCAATACTGTACCATTGGAGCCCTGATGTCACCAAATGCAATCTCCACAAATGATAAAGGATCATAGCTATATAAATCTCGGAAGGGTGACATGCCAATGGACATATTTTGGGTGGTGTTGTAGCAATATTCTCCCAAGTGTAACCATATGACCCATGCTTTCTGTTGTCCTGCTACGTAGTTTCTGAGGTAACCTTCCACCCATTTGTTGACTATCTCAGTTTGACCATCCATCTGAGGGTGATAGCTAGTACTAGGAGTCAATGTCGTACCCACTAATATGAACAACTCCTGCGAAAACGTAATCATGAATCTGTTGTCCTTGTCACTGATGATGGTTTTGGGTAGGCCGTGTAGTCTGAACACCTCTCTGAAAAATAATTTGGCCACCTATGTTGCACTGAAGTCTGTGGCTATGGGAAAAAAGTGTGCAAACTTCATCAACTTGTCTACCACCATGAAAATGAAATCTTTCCCCTATGCTCTGGGCAACTCGGTGATGAAATCCATGGATATACTTTCCCACTTGTGTTCTGGAATAGGTAGGGGCTGCAACAGTCCTGCAGGGGGTGTGTACTCATCCTTGTTTTCTTGGCATGTAGTGCATTCTTTGACATGATTCATCACATATTCCTTAAGGCCTTTCCATGCAAACCTCTCTCTCACCTACCTGTACGTCTTACTGATGCCCTGATGCCCTGCTACTGGTGAGTTATGACATGCATGCAAGATCTTAGCTTTGAGATCTTATCCAGGAACTAAAAAGATCCAACCTTTGTAATAGATGAGGTCATTTATGACCCTGAATTTGTCATCTTGTATTTTCCCATCCAACAATTGACAAGAGAATTGATCCTTTGCATATTCCACTATCAAGTGTTCCTTCCAGTCAACTGACATACCGGACATGGAAAAAATGGATGGCCCTCTGGATAATGCATCGGCCACTGCGTTGTTCTTCCCTTTGTCGAATTCAATGTCAAAGTCGTAGGATTGTATTTTTCTTACCCATTTTTGTTGTCTTTCATTCAAATCCTTCTACTCCAATAGATATTTAAGACTGTTATGGTCTGATTTGACCACAAACCTTGCACCTACCAAATATTGCCTGAATTTGGTTAGTGCATGCATGATAGCCAACATTTCTTTGTCATAAATGATTTAAAGTAGTTTAGGAACCCAAAGTTTCTAGCTTTCATAGGCAAGGGGGTGCCTGTTCTGCATCAACAAGACCCCTATACCTTCCCCCGAGGCATCACACTCCAAAGTGAAGGGTATGCCAAAATCAGGAAGAGTTAGAACTAGGCAGGTTCTCATGACCTCTTTCATTTTCTCCATTGTGACTTGGGCCTCATAATTCCATTTGAAGGACATCTTTTTTTTCAGGTCAGTCAAGGGTGCGCATAATTGAGAAAACCCTTTGACAAATTTCCTATAGTATGTGCATAGGCCCAGGAATCCCCTCAGTTCTGTGAGTGTTTTCGGAGTAGGCCATTCCCTAATGGCTGTTATTTTCTCCTGGTGTACCTGTAACCCTTTTTCCCCTATGATGTGTCCCAATTAAAACACTTATGTCATTCCAAACTCACACTTGGATTCCTTGGCGTATAGTGATTGTTCTTCCATGATTGACAGGATTTGGTCCACATGTCGAAGGTGTTCCTCCGAGGTCTTGCTGTAAATGAGCAAGTCATCAAAGAATACCAACAAGTGTTTCCTCAGTTGTTTGTTGAACACATGGTTCATGCAAGACTGAAATGTGGCTGGGGCATTGGTTAACCCAAAGGGCATCACCAAAAACTCATAATGGCCATAGTGACACCTAAAGGCTGTTTTTGAGATGTCCTCCTCCCTCATCTTGATTTGATGGTAGCCCGAGCGAAGATCATTTTTTGTGAAATTTATATCTCCATGCAGCTCATCCAGCAACTCATCAATCATGGGTATGGGGTATCTGTTTTTGATCGTCTTTTTATTCAAATCCTAGAAGTCAATGCACATTCTCATCATTCCATCCTTCTTCTTCACCAAGACTACTGATGAAGCAAATGGGCTTGAACTTGGTCTAATGTGTCCCATGTCTAGAAGCTCCTTGATGGCCTTCTCTATATTGTCTTTATACTTCTTGGGATGCCTATAGGGTGTGGTGATAACAAGATTAGCCCTTTCTTCTAGCTCAATGATGTGATCAAACACCCTGTCTGGTGGCACACCTGGAAGAATCAACCCAAACACTTTATTGTGCTTGTCAAGGATTCTTTTGATCTCTGGTGTGTAATGCATTCTTCCTTCTCATCCCCCCCCGTTGAGACCTTACATTCCGCTGCGTATACAATTTCTTCCCTTCTGAAGATGGCTTACATCCTCTTGGCCATGACCACTCTGGTAGAGTTACCTATCATTCCTCTAAGTACAACCTTTCGTCCTCCTTCCTCCACAAAGGACATTTCCATGGTCTTGTAATTTGTGGTGATGGGTCCTAAAGTGTTGAGCCACTGCACCCTTAGGATGATGTTGGTATCGAGAAGCTCCATCACATACACATCCTAAACTAACTCATGCCTTCCCAAGGTGAGTTTCATACCTGGTATGTATCTGTTATAGGGCATAGTACTACCACCTGCTACCTCCACTTTGAATCCTTCAAACTCTACTGTAGGTATGTGCCTCCT
>ML800382.1:126477-136526 GCA_009831015.1 Picea engelmannii
AGTTAGTTTGAGAGTATTCATTAAAATTGTAGACAGAGCTTATTTTTCATTTTAAATATTTTAAACAAATATAATCCCTTGTATGTTACATACAAATTGATTACCCCCACTTCAAAATGTTAAAATCCAAGACAAATGGTGAAAGGAAATTCATAATTTGATTGCCCCCCATCTTTTCTAAAAGAGATGATGAAAGGAAATTCATATATTGATTTCCCTCATCTCAGCAAAATGAAAATTCGTTAATTGAAGTGTTGAAAGGAAATTCAAAGGGAGAAGTCGATAACTTCACCGGGGTACTAAACAGGCTTTCTAGCAGTGAAGCAATTGTTGGGTATGTGTTATATTCTTTGCATGTTTGTGTGTGGGCGCATCAGATTCAACAACTGCGTCTGAAGATCCCAACTTTATTCTCTCTTTGTGTCGCGTGCATCGAGCACTTTTCTGCGGGGTCCTAGGGGGGACTAGGTTTGGCTCTGGGTGTTAGGCCGGAGCCGACAGGGTTCGGGGCAGTGCCCCAAAATTTTGTTTTTGGGCGGTTTTTGCTATTTTTAGCGATTTTATAAATTAATCTTGGATTAAGGGATTAGGGTTTTGGTAGCTACGGAATACCTAAAACATTGTATATATTGTATGCTGAATGGTGAAATTAATACAACGAAGAGTTGAAGGGTACGACACCAAGGAAGGTTGGTTTTCTCCCAGTTAAGGGTTTCCAATGTAAATCATTGTGTACTATGTGTATGAGCCATTGATTAATTTATGTTTTTTATTAAGAATATGTATGTGTTTCTTTACTTCATAGGTTTAAAACTTACATGTGGTATCGGAGCTCATTTTTGGCTTCAGGGGGACGCCTTTGTTGCTGAGGTTTTGGATCGATCTTGATAGATCAAGTTTATCTTGGGTCTGTGATAAATATGGGTTTAGTAGGAGCTTTTGCAACGGTGATTCAAGTGTAGAAAGAGGAATGGAGAGCTCCTCTAGAATCGAGATAGAGAAGTTCAACGATAAAAAAATTTGAGCTATGTAATCTCAAGATGGAGGACCTTCTTCTAGACAAAGAACAATGGATCACTATGGATCCTGGTACACATACTACTAGTACACAGTCTACTGGCACACATTCGAATGGTACAAAACCTACTAGTACACCACCTACTAGTATGTCTAAGGAATATTGGGAGAAGTTGGACAAAAGAAAAAGGAGTACTATTTGAATATACCTGGAAGATTCATTGTTGTTGAATGTCTTGGGAGAATCTAGAACCAAGGAACTATGGGATAAGTTAGGGAATTTGTATCAATCAAAGTCCCTGTTAAACAAGTTGTTTCTTCGAAAGAAGTTGTGTCATATTAGGATGGAATATGGAGAGTATGTGACAGAACATCTAAATGCCTTTAATACTCTGGTAAGTCAACTGGTATCTGCTAATATTACGATTGCAGAAGAAGATAAGTGTATTAATTTGTTATGTTCTTTGCCAGACTCTTGGGATAATCTGGTTGTAGCAATTGGTAGTACCACTCAATATACATTGAAGTATGAGGATGTAGTTGCATCCTTGTTATCTGAAGAGATGAGGCGGAAAAGCATGGATAGTCAGAACACATATGATTTATTTGTAAGTGGTTGTACCCAAGACAATAATCTTGGTAAGTCTTCAGGGGGAGATCTAAATCTATAGGTAGATCTAAGTCTCCAGAAAAATATTTGAGGAAATGCTTCAAGTGTGGTAAAACAAAGAATCATAAGAAAGATTGAAAGTATAAGAAGATTGATAAACCAAATTTATATGATAATAGCTCTTCCACATAGGCAAAAACCTCCACTAAAGAAGGAGGTGATGTTTACTTGGCATCTACAAGTACACATGTAGACCGTGGTGTATGGTTAAACGACTAAGGTACGTCATATCATATGACTCCTCACAGGGAGTGGTTTGTGAATATGAAAAATATGATCGTGGTGATGTATTCCTAGGAGATGACTCGACAACCAAAATCATGGGACGTGGAAGGGTTAAGTTGTTTCTAAAATATGGAAGGATTATAACTCTCCCTGGCGTTCTGCACATTCCAAAACTAGTGTGGAGACTAATATCTGTAATTAATTTGGATGATGCAGGAGTGGATACTGAATTGGGAAATGGCACTTGCAAGATGGTACGAGGGGCAATGGTTTTGATGAGGGGAGTTTGGTGTGGAACACTGTACAAGTTGTTGGGAAGAACTTATACTAATGGGTGTAACAATTTTGTTGTCCTTGAGCAGAGAAATAAAGAATACAAGACCAATATTGTCCCTGGAAAGAAGACCATGATGTGCCATCAAAGACTGGGGCATATTGGAGAAAAGGGCCATCGAACACTACATGATAAAGTTATGGTTGAAGGTATGTCTAATTTCACTCTGGATTTTGATTTCTATGAACATTGCATATATGGTAAGAAAAATTGAGTAAGATTCTCATTTGGTGCTACAAGAGTAAAGGGGATCTTAGAGTTGATACACATTGATGTGTTTGGATTTGTTCTTGTTCCATCACTAGGTAAATATGTGTATTATGTTTCATTCATAGATGACTTCTCAAGGAAAAGATGGATTTATTTTCTTAGAAATAAATCTGAGGCATTTGATAAATTTAAAGAGTTTAAGGCTCTCATAGAAAATCAGACAGAGAAAAAAATAAAGGTATCGAGGACAGATAATGGTGGAGAATTATACGGAAATGAATTCGAAGAATTTTGTAAGAAGTGTGGTTTAGTAAGGAAAAATACTACTCCATACACACCTCAACAGAATGGAGTTGTATAAAGGATGAACATGAAACTGATGGAAAAAGCAAGGAGCATGATTAGTGGTGCTGAGTTAGGACAAGAATTTTGGACAGAGGTAGTGGGTACAACATGTTACCTGGTCAATCAATCACCCTCATTAGTGTTGGATGATAAAACTCCACACGAGGTATGGAATGGTTAGACACCCTCCCTTGAACATATCACAGTGTTTGGTTGTGATGCTTATGCACATGTTCCAAAGGAAAATAGGAGTAAGCTGGATAATAAAGATGGTGTGAAAGGTTATAAGCTTTGGAACCTAGAAACTAAGAAGACTGTTTACAGTTGGGATGGTGTTTTTAGAGAGGTGAAATATTTTTCCAAACATGAATTCCTACCAAGGAAAGAAGAAGCTGAGAAAACAGATTTTGAGTTGGATGATGAAAAATCTGAATCATCTGAAGAAGACAAAGCAAAATAAGAAGAACCTCATACCCCAGTATTGAGGAGATCAGTGAGGGAAAGAAGGCAACCAAAAAGGTATAGTCCACCTAATTTTCATTCTAATTTTTCTTTATCTATTACTGATGATGATCCCATAAGTGTTAGGGAAGTAGTGAATTCAGAGGATAGTAAACTCTAGAAGAAGGTCATGGTTGAAGAAATGGATTACTTGGATAAGAATGAGGCATGGGATATAGTTGAGTTTCCATATCAAAGAAAATCTGTTGGTAGAAAATGGTTGTTTAATAAGAACTTTAATGCAGAAGGAAAAGTGGAGAAATACAAAGCTCGGTTAGTAGCAAAAGTTTATTCCCGGGTAGAGGAAATTGACTTTGGTGAGATTTTTTCTCTTGTTGCCAAGTTAACTTCTATTAGATTTGTTTTATCTATTTCTGTTTATTTTCATCTTGAAGTGGAACAAATGGATGTGAAGACAACATTCCTACATGGGGATATAGAAGAAGAAATCTACATGAAGCAACCAGAAGGATTTTAGTGAAGGGAAATAAAGATATGTTTTGTAATCTAAACAAGTCACTATATGGTATGATGCAATCACCTAGGATGTGGTACCAAAATTTTGACACATACATCCTTGGATTGGGATTTGTGAGAAGTAGGTCTGATCACGTGTATATTCCAAGCAGGTTGGTAATCAATTCATTTATGTAGTGTTGTATGTTGATGACATGTTGCTGGTAGGAAATAACATGAATGTTATCAAGGAGGTGAAATCACAACTGTCCTCCAAATTTGACATGAAGGATCTTGGTGCTGCTAACTTCATTCTGGGAATGGAGATTAAAAGAGATCATGAAAACAAGAAACTCTGGTTGAATCAAAGAAAATATGTTGAGACGATATTGCAGAGGTTTAATATGCATGGAAGTATACCGGTCAAGGTCCCTATTCCTATAGGTGTGAAGTTATCTGTAGATCAGTTTCTCAAGACACGGGAAGAAGAAGAGGGCATGTCCCATGTTCTGTATTCGACTGCAGTTGGAAGTTTGATGTATGAAATGGTTTGTACTAGACCAAACATTGCACATGCAGTGGGATTTTTAAGCAGGTATATGTCAAAACTAGGGAAGGATCATTGAACAACAGTAAAGAGGGTCTTCAGGTATTTGTGTGGCACTACCAATTATGAATTGTGCTACCAAGGAAGACCAGGATTGGATAGAGTGGTGGACATACATGGGTTTGTTGATGCAGACTGGGTTGCAGATCTAGATCGAAAAAGATCCATAAGTGGGTATGTTATTAACCTATTTGGATGAGAAATCATTTGGATTAGAAAAAGACAGGTTGTAGTGTCACTCCCAATTATAGAAGATGAATACATGGAAGCCACTCATGCAAGAAAGGAAGCAATATGGTTACAAATATTGTGTTTAGGTATTGGGTTGGTACAAAAATTAGTGATATTAGAGTGTGGCAGTCAGAGTGCAATCTTCCTGGAAAAGAAACTTGCTTATCATTCAAAGACAAAGCATATTGATGTGCAATATCACTTTGTGAGAGACATGGTTGAAGACAAGAAGGTGTTGTTGGAAAAGGTTCACACTTTGAAGAATGTTGCAGATTCATTAACAAAGTCTGTGAGCACAAGGAAGTTCTCCTGGTGTAGAGTAACAATGGGAATTGTTGGCTATGTAATCCTGTGAACCCCTGTATGCATAGAAAAAAACAAGTGGGAGAATGTTGGGTATGTGTTATATTCTTTGCATGTGTGTGTGTGTGGGCGCCTCATATTCAAAAACTGCTTCTGACGATCCCAACTTACTTTTCTCTATGTGTCATGTGAATCCGGTGCTTTCCTAGGGGAGTCCCAAAGGGGGGCAGGTTTGGCACCCCCTCATTACACGTAGCGCCCCGAATTTGTTTTTTGGGAGGTTTTTTCTATTTTAGCGGATTTTTCTATTTTTAGCAGTTTTGTAAATTAATTCTGGATTAAGGGATTAGGGTTTTGGTAGCTACAAAATATCTAAAATAGTGTATGTATTGTATGGTGAATGGTAAAATTAATTTAATGATGATTTGAAAGGTGTATCCCCAAGGAAGGTTGGTTTTCTCTCGATTAAGGGTTTCCAACGTAAACCTTTGTGTACTATGTGTACGAGACATTGATTAATTTATGTTTTGCTTAAGAATTTGTATGCATTACTTTAATTCATAGGTTTAAAACTTACAACAATATCTATGATATCTATAAGGTTGTCATACATATCTATATATCATACTCTATTATACAGTTCTCTTTCCAGTGATATTTACATCCTAAACCAATTAGGGATTCCCTAATTAAATATGTTACATCTGCTTAACCTTGAAGCGAACAAAGTCGATCGAAACCTGATATTTTAGTTAAAATTACTTTGATTATCTTACACAATTTTGAAATCAATTTTAAGAAAGGGGAATATTTATTAGCCTAATTTGAGATCAATCATTAGGTTTGTTTTAAATATTTTGGATTTGGATTAGTTCATTTTTTTCTATGTATGATTAATTCTTAAATAAAACCAGAAAATGTTTTTCAAAAAAAAAATGTAAAGCAATAATGACTCCATTTACCCAATAAAGGAACATGGTCTACTATTCTTCGTGCCTCATAGGGAGCCACAATCCCCATATGGAGACGATGTTAGAATACTTATAATTTTGAACTTTTATTCTTTTGTTTCTGCCTCTTAGCAATAAACTTTCACCAAAAAACTTAGGAAATTTCCTTTTAATTAAATAAATCCTTGGTCGCTATATATTAATAAGGCGCTTACAATGTCATCAGTCGATGATTTACACTAAGTTGATCAAACGGTTCTTGTGATCTCCGGAATATAAAATCCACCTAAATTTTAAAAGAAAACCTTTAACAATCACTTCAGAGATTTGCGCTTCAGAAGTTTCAATAAATCTAAACAAAAAAAACCCCGAATCTACGAAGTCCTGAAGACAGTTCCTCGTGATAATTTCTAAAAGAACTTACATATGATTCATAGCACACATATCATTAAATATTTTCTTGGGCTGACACGTGGCACTTATTTTTAACATCTGTGTCAGATGATTCACATGATTTCAAGTGACATGTGTCACCCCTCCTTTTTTGAAACGTCACTAAGAATGACGTCATCTCTTCCACGTCACTCTGGGAGATTTCCCTTTAGGAGTTTAAACAAATATTGGGTTCACAAGTGCCAAAGTATCAAAGTGTCAGAGTATTGGATATACAAAAAATCAAAAGTGTTTTAAAGAGATAATAAAACATTTAACAACTTTAATTAATCATGATTAAGTATTAATTAATCTATCCACAATTTCAGTCTTCGAGAGATTTCTCTTCTACTACATCCAAAACTCCCAAACGCCGAACCGCTGAAATATAAACCACACTTTTAAACAAATGAACTCTCAGAGCTATGTTGGTTGTGGAGCCCAATTATATTCTTGATTAAGAGGTCTCTTTCTTTCAACTGTGTTTATACCCCATGAAGACTTTACACCCAGAAGAATGTACACTCTTCCATGCGGGGGAGTGCAGAGGGGGGTTACCCCCTCTACCGGGTTCGGGGGAAAGCGGGGGTGAAGCCCTTGAAGAAAAAATTTCCTTGTAAATGTATATTGTAATTTCATTGTAAATCTGGACCGTTCATTATAAGGTCACAAATCTAACAGTAGAAATTATGTTAGGGTTTTTTTCCCTAGAAGGCAACCCTCTGTTATGAGGGAAATGTATTGCGGCTAGGTATGACGATGAATATTGTATTCTGAGAGAGGATACTGTGAGAGAAATAAGAGGAAGTTAAAACAAGTTTGGTGTATGTTGTATCCCTTCATATGCTAGATAATAATAAAGTAAGGACCTGGAAAGTTCTCTGGTGGACGTAGCCCATACTGGGTGAACCACGTAAATCTATGTCTCTATTGTATTGTGTATCTTCTGTGTTTTTTTTCCATATTTCTTTTATTTTATTGTTTCATGGTCCTTTTTTTCTAACAAATGGTATCAGAGCAAAGGGTAACTCGCTAGAAAAGAGGGTTCCTAGTTCAAGTGGGAGCAATGGAGGAAGATGGAAAGTTTAGGGTCAAGAAATTTAACAACCAAAACTACCAGTTATGGAAGATGCAGATGGAACATTATTTATATCATAAGGATCTATTCCTACCATTGGGCAGAGTAGAAAAGAAGTCGATGACCATGAAGAATGAAGAATGGGAGATTGTTGATAGAAAGCCTCTAGGAACGATACAGATGAGCCTGGTATCATCGATGGATTTCAATACTTCGAAAGAAAAGACAACGAAGGATTTCATGGACATGTTGATGGGTCTTAAATCCATTGAATCAACAATAGGAAGCAAACCCACCACCGAGGCCCAATTAGACTCTGCAGCATTTGAAGATGGAATGGTTCTCCATATCTTGTGATTCAACCAATTTATCAATGGGCTTTGCGTTTTCTTGTGAAGGATCTTCCTTCAGTTATGACTATTCTCTTCTATATTTTCTCATGGGTGGGGATGATATGAGAGATGCAAGACAATATAAACCAACTTGACAAACAACAGGTTTAATTTTTAACTACTGGGGAAGAGGCTAAGCTTGGGATAACCCGTTGCTCAACATGCAGACAATTACTCTATACCATAGGACTAGTACTAATACATTAACCATGTGAGCATCCAATTACTTTCTGAGAGACTAACTATCAGAAAGAAAACACATATATAATAAGATCACGACAAGCAAAATAATTCATCTACCATAGCCATTAATCACATAAAAACAAAACGATTTATCTTCATCATTAAAGCAAAGAAAATCAAAAAATTGCACCAGATAACTTCACAACATAATTAATTTCTCTTACTCATTATTGCATCATTCATGAAATAGGATAGGAAGTAGTTCTAATCTAATTCCAATCACATGCATATGATGAAAATAGATGGTCTTTGGTCCAGAAGGAATTCTCAATTCATAACAGTCTCAAAATAATTCTTAACAACCAAGAAAAATAAAGAGTTCTTACAACAACCATCGACCTCTCACTAATTGGTCAATGTCCTTATTTATAATACAAATTTCAACTGAATTTAACGACTAAGTGCAGTTTAAACAAAACAAAAATCGCCACGTGGCGTTATCTTCTAACAATTTCTTTAACAATCGACTTGAGATCTTTCTTGGAAATGGTGACTTCTCTCATATTCATACTAGCTAATAAATAGTTCTTCAAAAGTTTGGGTCCATGGAAATCTATTATGTTCCATCGGAGCCTCATATATTCCCCTGATGTCCATTGCATGCGCCCGGTATTTTTCTAAACTAGAGTTCAACTGCTGTAGCATGGTTCGGGCTCTGATCGGGTGTTCTACGAATTATTTCTCTTTCCCTGGCCTTTCATTGGTTATATTTGTGATATCTTCGGTCCACAACGATTCTTGTTCGGAATGAAACTTGACCATGTTGCTCAGGTCAATGAAATTGCTGGGGGTGCCAAATTCGGGGAGCTTGACATCCTTCATTATTTTTTTAATTTTATCCCAGTGCTTCTTGCACCTGGTCCATTGTTCTTGGATCTCTCGATGTGGGTCCCAAGACATCTTAGCCCAGTACTCGTCTGATTGCTTCATGTGATTAAGACTACTTTTGCCTACCATCCGAATGCCATGTTTTTCCTTGTCTCAACCTTGCTGGACTGCCTCAATGTACTCAAGTCTTTCTACCTCTTGATGTGCCCTTTCATACCATCGCTCCATCTCCTTACATGTCGTGAGTGCTATGAGAGTGTCTTCCTGGAACTCAACTATGTTCCCGGTTAACATGTGTCTTTCCTTATTGAACTCATTTTAAACTCCTCCAAACTCACCTTTCAGATATACAGTGGTGTGCATGTCACCTTTATAGTATTCGACTAGATGGCGCAAGTTCTCGAGCTCCTTTAGGGTGGCGGTTAGTTCCTTTTCATCCCTCCTTTCTCTATCCAAGGTGGCTTCCGAGAGGGCCTTTCCCACGTTGATCAGTTCATACGTCTAGGCGTCTGCTGTGTTGATTAAGTTTTCCTCTGTAGTAACCAATATGGTGTGATCCAATGTGATCCTTCTTTTCTTTGTGGTCCTTTGAACAATGGCCTTTCTCTTTTGATCATAGGATATTGCATAGATATCTGCTACCTCATCTACTGGCTCTGGTATTTGTTGATCACCCCATGCGAGCTTGTCTCCTAGGCTACCGGTGGTGTATATCTATTCAAGTTTGGGCTCTTGAACTTCCTCGTTGTGCCTCGAGGGTCCGACCTCTACCTGTTGCTCATCGGGGATTTGAGTATTGGGTGGAATAGAGGTGTTGGGTACAGACGTGTTACTTAATTGCTCGTCGGCCATAGAACCAATGATCTATCTTTGTAGGGATTATTTATTTGTCTCCTTCGACTCTGGTTCGTCATTTGGATCTGCTTCGGTTTTCGATTCATTGGGTTCCTTTGTGTCGAGGCCAGTTTCATCTTCTGTCTCCTTTTTAAAGCCCTCCTTGTCTTTGTTGATTAAGGTTGGTTGTCATTGATGTCAACACTTGAAGAAAGCCCCGTAGCACAAAGGCTTGGGTAATGGAACCAATATTGTTTGATGTAAATATGACTCATTATTTTTTTTTCATGGTTGATAATAAGTAAATATGGATGAACTCCAAAGTGGTCCCCTTATGGTGAAAGCCCTCACGGGAAGATGCTTTGTGGAGTAAGAGAACCCATGCTTAATTGT
>ML800382.1:144095-164878 GCA_009831015.1 Picea engelmannii
TAATAAATTTAATGGAGAAATTAGAAGTGGACCCAACCCTAAAATAAGGAAAGTGGGCCAAGTGACCTAGAAGATGTTTTTAAGGAAGCTACTTGGAGAGTATAAATAAGAGGCAAGGCTCTATCATTTGAATTACACTTGAGAATATTGAATATCTATATGTGTCTGAGGTAACCAAGGATATCTAAACTATAATTCTGAGTGAAGGTGAAGAAAAGAAGGCTGAAATGCAAAGAAGGATAAATTCTTTTGATGGTGCTTTCTAAGGTATGTTATTTACAGGGCATCTCACCATTTTCGCTATAACTTTTTTTATATAATTATTCAAACTGTGAAATTTATATGCAAGTGAGAAAACATATCCAAGTATCTGTGGAAAATAATTCATCTTGTGGGTCATTTTATTTTGGGAGTTACACTCCGTGGAAAATAGGGTTTGTGTCCAGTCTCGAAACTAGTCAAAATCAGGTGTTTCGGGTAAAAACGTCATAATTTCTTCATAACAGATCCAAATTCAATGAGACCAAATGTGTTGGTTAGGGTACAGTTGTTAGTATTCTTTGTAATAGTTTCATATCATTTCATCAAATATTTTTTGCGGGTCACACTCTACAAGGTCGCTCTCTAGAATAAGCTAGAATTCAGCATGGTATGCCATTTTTGCTATAACTCCTTTTATGAGAGGTTCAAAGTAGAAACTTGGAGGAATTACATAAAACACACTGAAGAACATTGTGTATAAGTTTCAGATATTTATACATTACATGTTCAAATTTATGATTACTTCAAGTTAGGGTTGTTGACTAATCCAAAACTAGGCACGCGAGACTAAAGAAAAGTTTGATGAAAATGCTAGTCTCTTGTTTTTAAAGTTAAGGAAGGTTTGCAGGAATGTGATCATATACACCAAGTCTATTACAAAGCTACAAATAAGCTTTGTATGATGAAATTGATGAGGTATTTTGGTTGTGGTACATGTTGAGTACATGGTTGAGACAAGTAGTTGATGAGTTGGCGCACATACATGAGGTGTATAGTTGATGATGTTGGTACATATTGATGAGTCATAGTTAACACATGATCGGTACATACATTGTACATGGTTGGATGCACTTGTTTATGGTATAGGTTGATTACAAGTTGGTGCATGGTTGATGCACTTGTTTATGGTACAGGTTTATTACAGGTTGAGGTACAGGTTGATGCATGGTTGATGCATGGTTGATGCATGGTTCAGATTTATTGGTATAGGTTTACAGCGGTACATCTCACAATGATAGTGTGACAGTGGTTCCATCATTCTACTTCTACTTCAGGGTGGCAGGACGGGGCAAGGACGGATGGTTGTAGCCACCTTCGAGTTGTAGTGGAAGGACATTGGGGGTTGTAGCCTCCTTTTGGTTGTAGCCAGAGAATTGGGGAGTTGGAGCTTCCTTCAGGTTGTAGCCTGAGAAACTAGGGGGTTGGAGCCTCCTTCTAGTTGCAGTTGGAAAACAAAGGAAGTTGGTGCTTCCAATGAATGTAATTTTTCAAGACATATAAGAAAAAACATTATGTGTTGTTAGCACTCTGTAAATTTCCTAGAGGTTGAGAAAGAAGGAATCCACAAAGGTAACTTTATCCAACCGCTTTTAAAGTTGGGATCTAGCCCTTCCAGCTTCAGAGAGGGATCTCTCTATATGATTTAGCTTTGTTTATAATTTAGATGTTAGGCTAGGTAAATGAATAGGTAGCTTTTGTTGTAAAAGTGTTTTTGAATTGGTTGAGACAGTCTACACATCCATTGGGCTATGGGGTCTGTGTTAAAATAAACATGAGATACAAACCATAAACGTAAAGGAAATACCTCCACAGGGCGAGGTAATATACTCACTGGATCTTTAATAGCTTAAATGATGGACATAAGAAAAGATGAGAAAGATAAATTCAACTAAGAAGCAGTTAAGAATTTCTTAATTGAAAACATCAAAAGATAAACATTAAAATCTTTAAAGTTGGAAATGGGGTATCCAAGATAAATCCTGCAACATACGTTACTTTTAAAGATTAGTTTCAGAAAACAATATGATCACAAAGCAAGAGAAACATTTGACTAAGAGAATAAATGTCACCAGTGAATACACGCAAGAATCCTGTAAAGTGCTTTCTCTTTATTAATGGCAGATCTCTTCAAAAATGGTTACAGTCTGATAGCGTCGGGGTGTAAAGATCAAAAACCACCAATACTTCGAAAGGTGAAGTATATATAATTCAAATTACAAACATTCCTGTCATAACTGATCAGGACGTGCTCATTCTATTTTTAGTCTAACTAATTTAACTAATCAAAACTGCTTGATGACTTGGTAAAACTGCATGCGGAATTTCTGGGGTAGGTCGTTGGCGAGGTTTCTACACAACCTCTTCTGACTGGACATGTGACTAGACCTGGGCAGCTCATTTGCTAATCAAGCAGATCACAGAGTTCCTCCCATCTGATATGACTAGGCACCGTGACTTTGAGTAGTCTCTGATACACTTCGTCCAATTCCGTATATTTGGCGAATGCGGGCTTAGTGAGGAATATGTATCGTATCTCGTGCTGGATGCTGATGTCAAATTGAAGGGCATCCAGGAATGCTTTGTCAGTGATGCTCCCTTGTACGCTGGTGAACTTTGAACTGTACTTAGACACCTCAGCCAATCTCTTCTTGTAATCCGGGAGTGTCATTAGTTTATCATCAATGACCTTCAGACTAGGTAGGCCTTTCTTTTGGAGAGCATCAATCTTATTGAAGAACTTTTGTACCCCCAGGTCCATGGTCTGAACCTTTTCTTCTAGTTGAAGCATTAACCCCCTCTTAGTCAAAACTCTTTTGACCTCAAGGATGGTTTCTGTTCTGTCCTCAATCTTCAACTCTTCTAGCTCTTCTCTGGTCTTAGAATTAAGGAATTTGATGATATCATTTGCCTGAGCTGGTCTATCTCCCAATTCTACTCTGATTTTCTCAACGGCCTGTTTGCTCCTCTGGAGTAACTCATTCTGTTCAAAAATAATTTGGATCAGGGGCCATATCTCATTTATGGACTTTGTGATATATGTCCATACATTTTCTTTGACCTCAGCCAAAGTCTTTCCTGCCATGGTTTGCTTGTGGAGCTACTACAGTTCCTTCTTTAGCTGTCCAGTTACATGTTTCTCTTTGGAGAGACTGGTCTGGAAAGAAGTTTTGAGTTCCTGGAGGTTCTCAACTTCTTTCTTAAGCCTACTGATTTCAGTCTCCTATAGGTTCATCTTTTCTAGAGATTTGGTGAGGTCAGTTGTTCCCTCTTGTGATGCCACTAGTGTTGCTGATGGAATTGTCGTTACTGCTATAGTTCTCAATCCTGCAATTGGGATAGCACTCAATGGAATGCCTTCCATTGGCTTCATCTGTTCTTTCTCTTTCAATAATCTCTCCATCTCAACTTCCATTTCTTTGAGCTGAGCATTCTGCTCCATGAACAACTTTAGCATCTCATCCTTCTCACCTTCTTTCTCTACTATCTCCTTCGCCTGTGAGTCCTCTGTGGGTGGGAGCTTCATCTGTTTTCTTAAGGATGCAATGTCTGCATTCTTCTTCTTTATCATATCTTCTGCATCTTTGACATTTGAAGGATCATAGTCGATCTTTAGAACCAACTCCTCCAAGTTCTTGATTCTGTTGTCCTTCGCAAAAGATGATATCTTTTCCAACTTAAGCTGTGTCTGAGCATTGTTCAATTATATCTGTAATTTTGTTGCAGAAGCAGAAGCATGTTCTAGTGTATGGAAAACCATCTCCCATGTCTGCTTGTGCAGATCCATTTGATCTGCTGGATGCACGTCCTTTGTCTGGAATTCAAAGGTGGCCCTCTTGTAATCTGTGATCACCTTGGGGTCTGGTACCTGCACCTGAAGGAAGGCCATGTGCATCCTGCCTCTTTCTGTGTCAAACATAGACAACAACCTATGTTGCGCAGTGGATGACTTCTTTCTAAACTGAGCATAAGTACTGTTGGTAAGGGTCTGATTTATTTTCTTAATCAGCTCGTACTTGTCGAAAATGCTCATCTTGGGCCCAGTTTTTCCTTGTTGAGTGTTCACTGGAGAATCTTTGGATTTCTTTGGCACTGTTGTGGTGATCTCCTTATACAGGCTGGAACCGAAAGGAGGGATCATAGACTTGGTCACTGTGGTAGGTGGAGTCTCTTTTTCTTCTGTATGGCCGAGGAATGAAACTGTCTTGGGCCTCTTCGTGTACAGCTGGAACTCTTCAGATGAAAACTCCTTGACAGGCGGAGACGAATCTGCTCGAGGCCTTTTCTCCTTGGGGACCTATGGTGTGGTCGTTGGTGGCACAGAAGTCAGAGGAATCTGCTGCTCTAGTTCAACCAAGGTGTCAGGCACCCATACTGTCTGATTAGCAAATTTCTCAATCTCGGGCTTAGCTTCGTGAACATACGGGATATTTTTGTTCTTCACCCGCATTTCTGAGATTATCCCGTATGGATCATAGTGCCATGGGAAGCTTAAGAAAAAAATCATCTCTTTCAGTATCTGGTCAGCTTCTTCTCCGGCACCTCGACTGTTCCAAATGAAGGAGCCAATTTGCCCCTTGATCCGAAGTTGTTGCTTCTTCTTTAATGATACGAAATGAATATCATCAGAATTCATAATTTGTATTATGTACTCTAAAGAAAAAATTCTTACCGGCACATATTTGGGCAACTTGTAGGGTGCCAACTCGCACCCGAAAACTCTAATCTCGGTGTGGTTCTGATACAAGTACCAGTCCCCGATCTTTGTATTCTTCGAGAGATGAAAAATTCTCTGGACTTCATCGTTGATGCGAGGCTCGGGCCTACCGCTCAACATGCTTACCACAGGGTGTTAGAAAAGATCAATGAATGCTTTGAAGCTGTACTCTGTGGAATTATTCTTCAACAAAGAGGTCCATGCTGTGACTGGCTGAGGCCTTCCGTCTGTGTCCATTTTCTGCATGGAGAAACTGAATTTATCTGCTTGGAAGTAGACAAACATGTAGGCCAATATAGATGAGTATCTAAACATGCCTTCTGTGCCAAAATTCACGAACTGTTCGTGAATATTATCGGCCAAGAAGGTGCTGTAATCAAACTGTGTTGTGGGCTTTTCATCATTAGAGAAAATGGATAGAAAACCCAGAATGGGCTCATCTACCCACTAGTCGGAAAAGTAACCTAGCAGGGCACAAAGGGAGGAAATGATTTGGTTTCCCTTGGTGGAAAACATGGATGATGGGTAAGGGGGATTGGTGGAAGGGAATTGAGTGGAAGTGGGAAGGAAAAGCTCGAATATCTGAGCTCTCTGGGGAAAAGTCATCTTCTAATATAGCTCGGTAAGGATCTCTAAGTTGAAAGGAGACGCAGATTCAACACGGGGAATTTGCATCATCTGGTCTATGTCTTCGGGAGTGATGAAGAAGAGGGTGTCTCCGGATGAGGAGGTGATGGCTCTTTATTCAGGGATGTAGTGAGCTTGGCATTTAAGTTGGAATTCGAGAAAATGATGTATTTGGGGAAAAAGGTATAGGGGTAGATTGGACTCCCAGAGTCTAATCTCATCGCTCTGGTCCAGGAAAACCTCCCAGAGCCATGACTGGAGGTCTGAAAAATCAAAATCACACTTGGTATCAGCGATCAATCTGTCTTTGTCGACCAACGAGATTTTGTCCAGGTCGACAGGAGGTGGGAGAAAAAGATTCTCCTCTCCTTCTGCTTGTCTTGGCTTTAACGCCATCTCTGCATCAGTACCTTCAAATAACATGGAGTTAGTGGGGTCGACTGACTGTGGATGAAGGCGACGAGAAAGCAATGGAGGATTAAGAGGTAATCTGGTGTGATGGGTGAAAAGTGAATTAAGGGGGAATAATGGTAGTTTTATTTAAAACTTGGGTTGGTCGGGCGCGGGAGACAGGTCAGCAGGATAATGGGCATGTTATCCCGTAATAAATGGACAACGGGCCACTTGGGGGTGAGTTGGCAGGTGACGGTGGCCAAAACATATGGACAGGTGACGTGGAGGCTAGGGATTGGAGTTAAAAGTTGCAATAAGGGGTTGATCATGAGTGAAAAGGTAAGGGACTGACAACAGGGACTAACAATAGTTATGGGATGGGACACAACTCGGGAGCAAGTGAAACAAGTGGGAGATGACATATAGGAGTGACGAGGGTCGTCAGATAGTAGATGGGGGATGGGAATTCAGGACCAATATGCGGATGCCATGTATGACCAGGGGCCCGCCAGAGGATAATAACAATTCCAACCCCCCCCCCCTTTGGTTAAAAGTAGAACATCAGGGGGGGTCCGAAAACCATCTTGAATCGTTGATCTGCGCACCCGTTTCCTGGCCGCAGATCTTAGCGTGCCTTTTATCTCTTATTCCGGACCCCCCCCCCCCCTCCATTAAAGGCAGAACGAACGGGGGGGGTCCGGAATCAAATATGAGCCTTTGATTTTAGCGCTTGTCTCTGGGTCGTCCAGATGTGCGCAACTCTTATTACCAATTCCGGNCCCCCCCCCCCCTCCAGGTTAAAAACATAATGGTCAGGGGGGTCCGGAATGCTATGTGCGTCGTAGATATGGGTTCCATGATCTGGACCGTTGAAAAGTGCATGAAGCATAAATCAGGAGAGGAGAAATATGTGCTGGGAAAAACTTAGGATAAAAGCCTTTTATGGGTTTTTATTCAACTTTTCAAAGAGACAACCACCATGGGACTTTGACCAACTATCTTGTAATCATTTGGAACATGGTGTAACATTTTCATTAAGCTGGTTCCATTGGGGTGAAACGAATGAAACAACTAACCTACATACTAACCTATCTTCCTAGGACAATTAACCCAGATTAGACTGTTGGGTTAAGAAATTACTCTACCTAAGGGCTATCTGGCCAGGATTAGACAGTCTGGTCAGATTTATTCACTAATCTAACCTAAGGGATATTTGACCAGGATTAGATAGTCTGATCAGATTTAGTCACTAACCTATCAACATTAAATTTAAAAAGAACTTGGACATGCTTAAAAGGTATGGCCAAGTTACTATTATTGCATGGGGATTTCAATTTAATTCTTTTATGCCCTCTTTTTCTTTTCTTTTTCTTTTCCTTTTTTCTTTTTCCTTTTCTTTTCTTCTTCCTTTTTCTTTTTCCTTTTCCTTTTTTTTTTTTTTAAATTAATTGCAAAATGAAAAATCATTTGTCAACAAAAAATACTAGAAACAGATAATATCTCAGTCACCATTTGATTCCCATAATTTATGGGGTGATAACAGAGGCTCCACCTGGGGATGGTACTTGCCCTGTTAAGTGCCAAGAATCCTGGTTCCTGTCATTCTGGAACATATCTTCCTAGTAGCCTTCATTGGTCTTATTCTCAAAACTTGGGAAAACAATGGTTAGTATCTTAGGGCCTTCTCTTCGGGCTTCAACCAACTGACTAATGCTCCTCACTCAGAAAATGCAAGTGAAAAAATGAAACTTAAACTGGTATGTACAATGGAGAGTGAGCTCTCAAATCTTCTACTTAGGTGGAACATAATGTTTCAGCATTCTACCATTCACAGGTGCTCCTGGCAGATCTGACCCATCAACGTTGTTAAGAAAAAAGGAGTTATTTCCTCTGAAAGCTTGGATCATGTATGGACTTGTCCACATATTGTCGAATTTCCCATGCTTTCCCTTGTCCTCATTCCTGGCATCCCATCTCAACACCCAATCTCCCAGCTCAAAATCATCCTCCTTGGTTCGTTTGTCAAAGATCTTCTTGATGTTTTCTTGGACGACCTGTGTTTTGTTGAAAACTTCTTCTCTAGTCTGTTGCAAATGGATCATCTGGTTGATCCTTCTCTGTGAGTCGTTAGGCTCAGCTTGTACGTCTTGTAGAAACTTCATGACAGGTACTTTTAAATAAGTAGGAAACACTGCCTCTGTACCATAGACCAACTGGTATGGTGACATACCAATTGACCTTTTGGTGGTCAGTCTGTCAACCCATAGAGCAAACACCAACTTATCGTGCCATGATTTCTTGTTTTCCTGCAATGTTTTCTTTATGATATTTACCAAAGTTTTGTTTGAAGATTCCACCAACCCATTCCCTTGAGGGTAGTAGGCGGTGGAATGCCCCAAACCAATGTTGTACCGGTTGCAGAAATCTATGAGTTTCTTCGACCGAAAGGTGGCTGCATTGTCAGTTATAATATTTCTAGGACAACCAAAATGAGACAAAATATTATTTTCAAGAAATTTGATAATAACAGAGTCAGTGGCTTGCCTGCTTGGTACTGCCTCGATCCATTTGGTAAAATAATCGGTGGCAGTAAGAATCCACCTGTGTTGGCCTGAAGAAGGTGGGTGAATTTCTCCAATGAAATCGAGCCCCCATTGCTGGAAAGGGGCCTCAACTGATATAGGTTTCAGAGGTAGAGGAAGGAGTTTCCTTTTGCCTTCAAACAGTTGACGCTGGTGACATGTTGTTACCTTATGATGCACATCTGCGAACAGGGTGGGCCAGTAAAATCCAGCTCTGAGTATTTTGTTGGCTGTGACCTTCCAGTTCAAATGGCCACCACATTCTCCTGCATGAAACTCTTGCAACACTTTATCAGCTTCATCTTTCAGTAAGAAATTTAAAAGAATGCCTGTAGGGTCTTTCCAATACAAATTTCCTTCTAGAATACAGAATTTCAAAGCTTTCAACTTTAAAAATCTAGCTTTAGTCTTAGTTAAACCAGGGGGAGCTTGTAAATTTTGTAAAACGAATATAAAGTCTGCATACCATGGAGAGTTGAAAAATACCTCTCTAACATTTGGAGTCGCCATCTCGCCCTGTTCATCTACCACATCTAGAAAATTAATGCCAAGAGCCTGGAAGTTAGATTCAACCATTAATTTAGCAAGGCCTTGGCCTTTGATTAATTTTGTGGGCTTAATCTCTATATCGTATTCTAAAATGAAAGAAATCCACTTTCCCCTTCTTCCATCAGGGTTGTCCTGTGTCAAGATATCCTTTACTACCACATTCGGAACATAAGCTATGGTGTGGGAATGGAGAATATAGACCCTGAAGTCCTTTATGGCTTTTACCAAAACAAAATATTGCTTCTCCATGATATTGTAGTTCAGGGCAACATCTCTTAGAGATTTACTGAAGAAATCTATGGGTTGTTCATACCCTTCATTGTTCTTCTGCAGTAATACCGCTGCTATAGTATGTTGAGAGGCGAAAGAAAAAAGATAAAAATATTTAGTGAAATCGGGACTGATCAAAACTGGGGCTTCCGTGAGTGCCCGTTTGACTTGTTCGAAGGATTGTCTGGACTCAGAGTCCCATTTTATTTTTACGTCCTTTTTAAGCATGTTTGTAATGTTTCTGAGGAGTTCTGTCAGATTGGGAATGAATCTTTGTAGAAAGTTAATTTTCCCGATAAAAGACTGTAGTTCTTTGAGGTTTCTTGGGTGTTCTAACTTTAGTATGGCCTCAATTCTACTGGGGTCTATTTTGATTCCATCTTTAGAGATGATGTGTCCCAGCAGTTTTCCTTCTTCTAACCCAAAAAGACACTTCTTAGGATTCAAAGAAATCCCAAACCTTCTACATTTCTCGAAAACTCGTCTAAGGTGCCACAGGTGTTTTTCATCAGATTTGGAAAACATAGTCACATCATCTAAATAAACGACAATAAACTTACCTGATTCTTCCACGAAGGCGATATCCATTGCCCTCTGAAACGTGGCTCTTGCGTTCATCAGACCAAATGACATCTTCACATACATGAAAGTGCCCCATGGTGTGGTGAAGGAGGTTTTATCTTGATCATCCGGGTGAACTAGGACCTAGTTGTAGCCCGAGAAACCATCCAACAGAGATATCCGACTGGACCCGACCACCCTTTGCAGAGGTGATCCATTTTCGGCAATGGGTAATTATCTTTCAGGGATACTTTGTTAAGATTTCGAAAATCTATGCAGAGTCTGATTCCCCCAATTTTCTTACGTGTAGGGACTAAATTAGAGACCCACTTGGAAAAACGCAACGGGACTATGATCTTGTCATCGTACATTTTCTTGATCTCTTTTTCTATCAGAGGAAGCAACTTGAGATTTATCCTCCTAAGTTTCTGCCTAAACGATTTTTGATCTTCTTTTATGGGAATACTGTGTTGTATGATGTTCGTATCATAGGATTTCAAATCTTCATAGCCCCAGGCAAAAACATCAGAATATTCTTTGAACAATTCAACGTATTTGAGCTTTTGTTCTGGGGGTAAATATTTGGACAGTTTGACCATCCTAGGTTTCTCTTCAATCCCTATATTACATTCTTCTATTTCTTGTCCATGAGCTTCTATTTTTGGTTTTTTGGCTACATCGTTACAGTCAAACAGATCTTCTAAAGGAACAAGACCTCTAGGTAAAACATTGATTTTCAACTGTAAAACATTTGCATCCATTTCGTCATCCCCTAACTCTCCTGAATCTACAGTATCTACTCCAAAATCTACAGTATTCACTCCTGAATCTACAGTATTCACACTATCTATTTCAAAATCAGAATTATTTACATTTTGATCTTCATTCTCTAAATCTATGTTCGTACATTCAAAATCGTTCTTGCATTGCAGAAAGTCTTCAATTTGGTTATCATTACCAAACACTTGCCAATACCTGATATTATCGGGAACTGTCGGTCTGCATTTCACTTCAACAGTATATGGACGAGTCGAGCAGAAAGGAATCTTATAGGTGGTTGCCGAGGTGGATAATCCATCGGCCAGAATATTCTATCCCCTCGGCATTACATGCAAGTCAACTTCAGTAAAACACCTCAAGGCATCAAGAACAACATTCCTGTAGGCTCTAAGGCATGGATGTTTAGCAGCGTACTCACCTTTGATTTGCTTGATTATTAATTCAGAGTCACCCCTTACCATAATTTGTTTGGCACCAACCTTTTTCAAAAGCTTCAGACCGAGCATCAAAGCTTCATACTCGGCAACATTGTTAGTGCACTGGAAATTTAATTTGTAGGAATGATTTTCTGAGTACCTGTTTCTGTGATTATGCAGCCAGACTCCAGCTCCTACTCCTTCTTTGCTCACAGCTCCATCAAAATCCATACTCCAGAAATCAGTGGGTAACTCTTCAGTTATCACGTTCTTCATTTTTTCTACCTCAATGGTCTCTGGGCCTTCATCTTGACCAGATAGGTCTTCCATCAGCTGAGTATCTTTCTCTTCTATATCACCATCGTTGTACAAGATGAACGAATCTAAATCAGAATGTGCAGAGTAAAGGGGGTAATTGTGCATTTTTTCTTGGCTACTGACCATGTACTTCATCAATGTTTCTCTGTATAACCTCCTCTGTTGCCCAAATACTGGGATAGTGGCTTAAGACATATCCAGCTGTAGGGCTCCTTTCAACTTAGCCCCCCAAGATCGGGACAACAACATTCCATACTTCAGAGGAATGTCTGCAACCACCACATCCATTACCATGCTTTTCGAAGGGATCTGAACCAAAGTGATGCACAAGTCCTTAATCAAACCAATACATTTGACTTTGCTAGAGTCGAATGAGTGTAAATCCTTGTATGGTCTGGTGACCTCCAGTCCTAGTTTTTCCATTACTGCTTTAGGCATCAGATTGTGGGAGTCACCTAAATCCATCATAACATTATACAATATCAAGTCGTGTATGTTTAGATTGATGTAAAAGGGAGCGACATCACCGGTATCGTCTCGACCATCTACTTCAGGTCCAAAAAGAAGCTTGGGTCGGTCATCAGTGAGGTTCACAGTGTCTGAATGACTTGTTGATCCGATGGTTAAAGCCTTCATGCCTATGTCTGGTTCGATGGCCAATGCTTTAATTACCTGTGAACGATAACCGTCTTTGTTCATCAACTCTGTAAGTGGGATGGGAATTTTTATTTTGGCTAATTCCCCTTCAAGGCTAAAGGGTGTAGGAGCTCTGCCTTGGTTCAACATTTCTGGTTTGTCCACCAAATTCTTCTGTTCAGATGTACTCGGAGGGTTAACAGGTGAAACCTCAGGCTGTGATGGCCTTTTCATAATGGTGACATTTTTCTTCATGGGAGCATCAGCTTTGCTCTTCTCAGAAATCTCCTCAGTGGTAGTTTTCTCAGGAGTCTTCTCAACAGAAGGTTCAGGGGATTTCTTGGGCTCGACTACCTTCTGTGTTTCGGTCGTCTTCTTGGAAGAAGTCCCTTCTGTCTTCTTGCTACGCAGATTGTACTGTCGGTATACCTCTAGAATAGCATTTTCAAAGGCCTGTTTTTCTGCATCTTCGGCTTCTTCACTTACCTTTGTTTGATTTAGTAGAAAGAGTTCCTGCTCTTCTTGGGTGAGGAAAATAGCCTCATTGTCGTGAATGCCCATGAGATTAATATGAGTGTCTTCCAATTCCTCAATCACTCCTTCCCCTTCATCAACATAGTTTTCCTGTAAAGGAGGTCTGATCTGCTGATCTGGGCCCCTCTGCTCTCTTTGATCCCTAGGGTCTCTTTGTCTGATCTGAGGATGATTTCTCCTAAAGTTGGGGTTCTGAACCTGGGGGGCAGGTGGGTTGTCTCTTGGAGGATTTCTATCGGACACAGTGAATCTTTCAAACATCCTTTCCATTGCTCGGGTAAATGAATCTAATGTGGAATCTGAGGATGATGTGGAAGGTTCTTCTTTGATTGTGACTCTTTTTTCTGACCTCTGTCATGCCCTTTTTGCTAATAAATTGGCCTCTACAATAATCACACTTTTCTACATGTCTTCCAGGGTGGAAAAATTTCTTTCTCTTAGTTGGTAAGACATGTCAGTGTCAAATCCATCAGGGAATTTAATCAATGCCAAACCTTGTGGAGGTTTGATTTCAGTTGGGATTGCATTGTACAGGTTGTTGAAACGGGTGCAATAATCTTGGACCGTCTCACCTTGATTTCTCTTTATATTCTCGTATTCTGACAGTATTTGGAGAGGGTTTTTCTTTACCTTCCATCTGTCAAGAAAACTTCTTTGGAACACAACAAGGTCATGGACTGAGGCGGTAGGTAAATCTTTGAACCATTTCTTGACGTCTCCTGTCAGACTCTGGGCAAACAATCGCATTTGCACGTCAGCCTCATCAACTTCTTGCAAGTCGAAATAATCATTCATTTTGTCCACATGTTGTTGGGTGTTTAAAGGTCCGGTTGCATCGAACTGTGGAATTCTTGTTTGGTAGTATTGGGGCATGGCATGTAGCGACACAGCCAACACCAAAGGAGTATATCGAGCTTCCATGATGGGTGGAGGAGGTTGAAGGGCAACCTGGATGGTCGGCGATGTAGCGATTGAAGATGAGGATGAGGAGGGACTGGACAGTACTGAGGTAGTGATTTGCAGTTTAGTCATGGGAGACAAGACTTCTGGGGTTCGGGGTTGCAACATAGTTGGGTCAAAGACGAGTCCCATCACAAAACTGTCAGAATGTGTTCTAACCAGGCTTCTCGGTGGAAAGGTATCAAGGTCAAGGTTTTGAGAGACAACTGGTTTTCCTGAAAAGGAAGGAGATTTATGAAGGAGAGTATAACTCCCTGAACCGACAGTCGAGGCCTTTCACCTGAGTAAATTTTCGGGGTTATCTATCACTATTGCGAGTTCTGGGTCGGGATGAGATCGAGTGTGAACTTTCTTGGAAGCCAAAACTATTTTTGGTTTTTATATATATAATTTTTTATTTTGTGAGTCTGAAAATAATATGTACAAAGTTTGATCAACCTCTGAACATAACTTTCTTCTCCAAATCTAACGTTATTTTTAGGGGAAAGAAAACGTGAAATTAGCAAATTTTTAGTTCGTCCCCAGTGGAGTCGCCATTATGTTAGCACTCTGTAAATTTCCTATAGGTTGAGAAAGAAGGAATCCACAAAGGTAACTTTATCCAACCGCTTTTAAAGCTGGGATCTAGCCCTTTCATCTTCAGAGAGGGATCTCTCTATATGGTTTAGCTTTGTTTATAATTTAGATGTTAGGCTAGGTAAATGAATAGGTAGATTTTGTTGTAAAAGTGTTTTTGAATTGGTTGAGACACTCTACACATCCATTGGGCTATGGGGTCTATGTTAAAATAAACATTAGATACAAACCATAAACGTAAAGGAAATACCTCCACAGGGCGAGGTAATATACTCACTGGATCTTTAATAGCTTAAATGATGGACAGAAGAAAAGATGAGAAAGATAAATTCAACTAAGAAGCAGTTAAGAATTTCTTAATTGAAAACATCAAAAGATAAACATTAAAATCTTTATAGTCGGAAACAGGGTATCCAGGATAAATCCTACAACATACGTTACTTTTAAAGATTAGTTTCAGAAAACAATATGATCACGAAGCAAGAGAAACATTCGACTAAGAGAATAAACGTCACCAGTGAATACACGCAAGAATACTGTAAAGTGCTTCCTCTTTATTAATGGTAGATCTCTTCAAAAATGGTTATAGTCTGATAGCGTCGGGGTGTAAAGATCAACAACCACGAATACTTCGAAAGGTGAAGTATATATAATTCAAATTACAAACGTTCCTATCATAACTGATCAGGACGTGCTCATTCTATTTTTAGTCTAACTAATTTAACTAATCAAAACTGCTTGATGACTTGGTAAAACTGCATGCAAAATTTCTAGGGTAGGCCGTTGGCGAGGTTTCTGCACAACCTCTTCTGTCTAGATAGGTGACTGGACCTGGGTATCTCATTTTCTAATCGAGCAGATCGCAGAGTTCCTCCCATCTGATATGACTAGGCACCGTGACTTTGAGTAGTCTCCGATACACTTTGTCCAATTTTGTATATTTGGCGAATGTGGGCTTAGTGAGGAATATGTATCATATCTCGTGCTGGATGCTGATGTCAAATTGAAGGGTGTCCAGGAATGCTTTTCCAGTGATGCTCCGTTGTACGCCGACGAAATTTGAACTGTCCTTAGAATCCTCAGCCAATCTCTTCTTGTAATCCGGGAGTGTCATTAGTTTATCATTAATGACCTTCAGACCAGGTAGACCTTTCTTTTGGAGAGCATCAATCTTATTGAAGAACTTTTGTACCCCCAGGTCCATGGTCTGAACCTTTTCTTCTAGTTGAAGCATTAACCCTCTCTTGGTCAAAACTCTTTTGACCTCAAGGATGGTTTCTGTTCTTTCCTCAATATTCAACTCTTCTAGCTCTTCTCTAGTCTTAGAATTAAGGAATTTGATGATATCATTTTCCTGAGTTGGTCTATCTCCCAATTCTACTCTGATTTTCTCAATGGCATGTTTGCTCCTCTGGAGAAACTCATTCTGTTCAAACATAATTTGGATCAGGGGCCATATCTCATTTATGGACTTTGTGATATTTGTCCATACATTTTCTTTGACCTCAGCCAAAGTATTTCCTGCCATGGTTTTCTTGTGGAGCTGTTGCAGTTCCTTCTTTAGCTGTTCAGTTACTTGTTTCTCTTTGGAGAGACTAGTCTGGAAAGAAGTTTTGAGTTCCTGGAGGTTCTCAACTTCTTTATTAAGACTGCTGATTTCAGTCTCCTGTAGGTTCATCTTTTCTAGAGATTTGGTGAGGTCAGTTGTTCCCTCTTGTGATGCCACTGGTGTTGCTGATGGAATTGTCGTTACTGCTGCAGTGCTCAATCCTGCAATTGGGATAGCACTCAATGGGATTCCTTCCATTGGCTTCATCTGTTCTTTCTCTTTCAATAATCTCTCCATATCAGCTTCCATTTCTTTGAGCTGAGCATTCTGCTCCATGAGCAACTTTAGCATCTCATCCTTCTCACCTTCTTTCTCTGCTATCTCCTTCACCTGTGAGTCCTCTGTGGGCGGGAGCTTCAGGTGTTTTCTTAAGGATGTGATGTCTGCATTCTTCTTCTTTATCATCTCTTCTGCAACTTTGACATTTGAAGGATCATAACCGATCTTTAGAACTAGCTCCTCCAAGGTCTTGATTCTGTTGTCCTTCGCAAAAGATGATATCTTTTCCATCTTAAGTTGTGTCTAAGCGTTGTTCAATGATATCTGTAATTTTGCTGCAGAAGCAGAAGCATGTGCTAGTGTATGGAAAACCATCTCCCCTGTCTGCTTGTGCAGATCCATTTGATCTGCTGGATGCATGTCCTCCGTCTGGAATTCGAAGGTGGCCCTCTTGTAATCTGTGATCACCTTGGGGTCTGGTAGCTACGCCTGAAGGAAGACCATGTGCATCCTGCCTCTTTTTGTGTCAAACACAGACAACAACCTATGTTGTGTAGTGGATGACTGCTTCCTAAATTGAGCGTAAGTATTGCTGGTAAGGGTCTGATTTCTTTTCTTAATAAGCTCGTACTTCTCGAAAATGCTCAACTTGGGCCCAGTTTTGCCTTGTTGAGTGTTCACTGGAGAATCTGTGGATTTCTTTGGCACTGTTGTGGTGATCTCCTTATACAGGCTGGAATCGAAAGGAGGGATCACAGACTTGGTCACTATGGTAGGTGGAGTCTCTTTTTCTTCTGTCTGGCCGGGGACTGAAACTGTCTTGGGCCTCTTTGTGTGCAGCTGGAACTCTTCAGATGACAACTCCTTGATAGGCGGAGACGAATCTTCTCGAGGCCTTTTTTCCTTGGGGAGCTGTGGCATGGTCGTTGGTGGCACAGAAGTCGGAGGAATCTACTGCTCTAGTTCAACCAAGGTGTCAGGCACCCATACTGTCTGATTAGCAAATTTCTCAATCTTGGGCTTAGCTTCGTGAACATAAGGGATATTTTTGTTCTTCACCCACATTTATGAGATTATCCCATATGGATCATAGTGCCATGGGAAGCTTAAGAAAAAAATCATCTCTTTCAGTATCTGGTCGGCTTCTTCTTCGGAACCTCGACTGTTGCAAATGAAGGAGCCAATTTTCCCCTTGATCCAAAGTTGTTGCTTCTTCTTTAATGATACGAAATGAATATCATCATAATTCATAATTTGTCTTATGTACTCTAAAGCAAAAATTCTTACCGGCACATATTTGGGCAACTTGTAGGGTGCCAACTCACACCCGAAAACTCTAATCTCAGTGTGGTTCTGATACAAGTACCAGTCCCCGGTCTTTGTATTCTTCGAGAGATGCAAAATTCTCTGGACTTCGTCGTTGATGCGAGGCTCGGGCCTGCCGCTCAACATGCTTACCATAGGGTGGTAGAAAAGATCAATGAACGCTTTGAAGCTGTACTCTGTGGAATTATGATTCAACAAAGAGGTCCATGCTGGGACTGGCTGAGGCCTTCCGTCTGCGTCCATTTTCTGCATGGAGAAACAAAATTTATCTGCTTGGAAGTAGACAAACATGTCGGCCAATATAGATGAGTATCTAAACATGCCTTCTGTGCCAAAATTCACGAACTGTTCATGAATATTATCAGCCAAGAAGGTGCTATAATCAAACTATGTTGTGGGCTTTCCATCATTAGATAAAATGGATAGAAAACCCAGAATGGGCTCATCTACCCGCTAGTCAGAAAAGTAACCTAGCAGGGCACAAAGGGAGGAAATGATTTGGTTTCCCTTGGTGGAAAACATGGATGATGGGTAAGGGGGATTGGTGGAAGGGAATTGAGCAGAAGTGGGAAGGAAAAGCTCGAATATTTGATCTCTCTGGGGAAAAGTCATCTTCTGATATAGCTCGGTAAGGATCTCTAAGTTGAAAGGAGACGTAGATTCAACACGGGGAATTTGCATCATCTGGTCTATGTCTTCGAGAGTGATGAAGAACAGGGTGTCTCTGGATGAGGAGATGATGGCTCTCTATTCAGGGATGTAGTGAGCTTGGTATTTAAGTGCGAATTCGGGAAAATGATGGATTTGGGGAAAAAGGTACAGGGGTAGATTGGACTCCCAGAGTCCAATCTCATCGCTCTGGTCCAGGAAAACCTCCCGGAGCCATGACTGGAGGTCTGAAAAGTCGAAATCACATTTGGTATTAGCGATCAATCTGTCTTTATCGACCAACGGGATTTTTTCCAGGTCGACAGGAGGTGGGAGAAAAGGATTATCCTCTCCTTCTTCTTGTCTTGGCTTTGGCGCCATCTCTGCAACAGTACCATAACATGGAGTTAGTGGGGTCGACTGACTGTGGATGAAGGCGACGAGAAAGCAATGGAGGATTAAAAGGTAATCTGGTGCAATGGGTGAAAAGTGAATTAAGGGGGAATAACGGTAGTTTTATTTAAAACTTGGGTCGGTCGGGCACGAGAGACAGGTCAGCAGGATAACGGGCATGTTATCCCGTAATAAATGGACAACGGGCCACTTGGGGGTGAGTTGGCAG
Organism: Picea engelmannii; assembly: GCA_009831015.1. Lineage (NCBI taxonomy): Eukaryota > Viridiplantae > Streptophyta > Pinopsida > Pinales > Pinaceae > Picea > Picea engelmannii. The sequence continues at coordinate 162,478 of ML800382.1, forward strand.
GTGACAGTGGCCAAAACATATGGACATGTGACGTGGAGGCTAGGGATTGGAGTTAAAAGTCGCAATAAGGGGCTGATCATGAGTGAAAAGGTAAGGGACTAACAACAGGGACTAACAACAGTTATGGGATGGGACACAACTCGGGAGCAAGTGGAACAAGTTGGAGATGACGTCTAGGAGTGACGAGGGCTATCAGATAGCAGATGGGGGATGGGACTTCAGGACCAATATGTTGACGCCACTTATGACCAGGGGCCCACCAGAGGATAATAACAATTTCGGACCCCCCCCCCCCCTTNAGTAGAACATGAGGGGGGGTCCGAAAACCATCTTGAATCGTTGATCTGCACACTCGTTTCCTAGCCGCGGATCTTAGCATGCCTTTTATCTCTTATTCCGGACCCCCCCCCCTCCATTAAAGGCAGAACGGACAGGTGGGTCCGTAATCAAATCTGAGCCTTTGATTTCAGCACTCGTCTCTGGGCCGTCCAAATGTCTGCAACTCTTATTACCAATTCCGGACCCCCCCCAGGTTAAAAACAAAACGGTCGGGGGGGTCCGGAATGCTATGTGCGCCATAGATCTGGACCATTGAAAAGTGCATGAAGCATAAATTAGGAGCAGAGAAATATGTGCTGGGAAAAACTTAGGATAAAATCCTTTTATGGGTTTTTCTTCAACTTTTCAAAGAGACAACCACCATGGGACTTTGACCAACTATCTTGTAAGCATTTGGAACATGGTGTAACATTTTCATTAAGCTGGCTCCATTGGGGTGAAACGAATGAAACAACTAACCTACATACTAACCTATCTTCCTAGGACAATTAACCCAGATTAGACTGTTGAGTTAAGAAATTACTCTACCTAAGGGCTATTTGACCAGGATTAGACAGTCTGGTCAGATTTATTCACTAATCTAACCTAAGGGCTATCTGACCAGGATTAGACAGTCTGATCAGATTTATTCACTAACCTATCAACATTAAATTTAAAAAGAACTTGGCCATGCTTAAAAGGTATGGCCAAGTTACTATTATTGCGTGGGGCTTTCAATTTAATTCTTTTATGCCCTCTTTTTCTTTTCTTTTTCTTTTTCTTTTTTCTTTTTCCTTTTCTTTTCTTCTTCCTTTTTTTTTTTTTTTAAATTAATTGCAAAATGAAAAATCATTTGTCAACAAAAAATACTAGAAACAAATAATATCTCAGTCACCAGTTGATTCCCATAATTTATGGGGTGATAACACGTGGTTTTCTCCCGATTTGTGTTTCCACGTAAAACATTGGTGTACTGTGTATGTGTGTGATTGTTTATTTCTTACTGCTCATTATTGGATAATAATTGTACATTGATATAAAATATGAAGAAAAATTATTATAATTACACTATTACTGATTCACCCCCCCTCTCAGTAATCCAACAGTCTTGAACTTCGGGCTTTGGGGAAGAAAATGTTTCGGGAGATTTTTCCTCTTGGACACACACAGGGGATTCGTGATATGGTTCTGGGCTCTTGTTGTCACTATATATATGTATAAGTTTGATAAGGGGATTAGGCGCTCATGTTTCTATCAACACCTGACCTGTCTCTGGTTGATTTGTCCCACCCACAAGGGAATTGACTGGCGATTTTTTGGATCCAGGGTTTCCTAACCCATTGGTGTTCCCAGGTCTGTGGAATCGAGTCTTATTGACTCCGTCGGGATTTTTTCTCAGGTACCAGTTGGAAGCACGGGTGTTATGATAAGGTACAGATCATCTTGTAATGAAACATCAGAGTTCAGCTTTCCACCATGTGTATATAATCCCTATGGATGTTTGGGAGGACATCATCATCGAGCTTCCTTGTATTAGGATCACTGTGCGTGGTATACTCGAGGGGTTCTTCTTTTTTGATTTTCTTAAACAATTTTTCCCAACGATAAAATGTTGTTTTGGATCCAATGTTCGCCTTTGTGTCTCCGAAGGCCCGGGGTTGGATGAAGGCCTTCTTGGTAGCTATCTGAATGACAAGCACTAGTTTGGGGGTGAATTCTAATTGTTTTTCAATTGCTAGGGAGGATCCCTCTCCTTCTTTTGGCTCTCACAGATTTGGCACTCTCAGGGATTTCCTAGTGGATGGCTTCTTCAGAGGCATTGTTCCTACAATTAAGACGACCTTTAAACACATGCACATAGTAGCATTGGCTTGTGAACATATAAATTGAAGTGTAAAACACCACAAGTGGATGCATACCTACAATGCTTGCTAAGATAGTGATCCAGATTTATGTAGGAACACAATGAAATACAGAAATACACATAAACGCAGAGATGCAGCGGAAATAAGACTTCATTTCATTAATAACAAATGACTGAAATATGCTTACAAACAGAATGTAAATAAACTAGCTAAGGCGC
>ML800382.1:187412-232970 GCA_009831015.1 Picea engelmannii
AATGAAAATGTTTCCTTGGTATATATAGGAGACTAGGAGGTATAATTACAACTAATGGCCTAAAGCCGACATAAATAAAATAACATTACTAATATAATATGCCCCAATTAAGGGGTAATGAGCCAATATTAGGGCTTAACAGAGAAGATCTCCAAGATAGAAACGATTTGTAGGAGTTGTTCCATTGGTAACACTGGGTAATTGTGTTTTTCTGAAGCTCTGTTGAGGTTCCTAAAATCTACGCATAGGCAGATCTCTCCTAACTTTTTCCTCACTGAAACAACATTCACTACCCAAGTGGAACACATAACCTGAAAATTTATCTTGGCATCTAAAATATTCTTTAATTCTTGACACATGAGAGGTTCCATGGATGGGTGATACTTTCAGAGCTTCTGTTGGAAAGGTTTCACTTTCGGTTTTAAAGGGATGGTGTGTTAAATGATGCGGGTATCATACGTTTTCAAATCTTTGTAGGACCACGTGAAGACATCCTGGTATTGTATGAATAATTTGAGGTAGGATTTCCTCTCTTCCTTAGATATAGTCTTGCCAATATTTACATTCTTTGGGTTCTATCGGGTTCCAATATTTATAGTTTCATGGAGGGGGAAATAACTACCAACCTTTGCATTTTTAATTCTCTTAAATCTCTTTTTCAGATCAAACATATTTTATAGATTAGCTATCCCTTTCAGGAGTGTGTGAGCCTTTGATTTATCCATATGTTGTCTTGTCCGAGGATCGTTTTCTGTTGATTTCTCTTGGAACTCTTCATCGTCAATAGCGATATCTTTGAAATTGTCTTGGTTGGTTAAGAAGTTTATGATCTGTTCATCTCCTTCAAAGACTTTCCAATTGGAAATGTTGTTAGGTACTGATGGTTTGTAGAGAATCTCTATAGTGAATCAGGAGGCTTCATAATCTTTTAAAGGCAACAGACTGGAAGTGGCCATTGCCAGGGAGTCAACGAGGATATTTTTTTCTTTGGGGATCATAGTGATATTGAAAGCCTCAAAGTGCTCTATTAACCTATGCACCTCATGTTGATAGTTCTTCAGATGAGGAGAATTGAAATGTATAGTATATCTTACTTGTCTAACACTAATTTCAGAGTCTCTGAAAACTTTCAATTCTTTGATATCCAAATCTATGGATTTCCTTAATCCTTGTATCAGAGCTTCATATTTGACAGTGTTATTGGTACATTTGAATTCTAGCCTATAGGATAAGAAATGACGTTTACCCATAGGATCAATGAGGATGCACCCTGCTCCAAACCCTTCTTGAGATTTAGATCCATCAAAATAGAGGGTCCAAATATGGGAATGTGAATCTCTATTTTTGTTTCCCTTATTAGTTCCTTGCTCCTCATCCTCTTATTTTTCAAGCTATAGCACTGGGTTTTGGCAGAAGAGGGTGTCTCCTGTCGGTATCGGCGATTTATATTGAAAAATCAATTCGAAGTTTTGGGTAAGAGGAACATCGGATAAGAGGGGGGCCCAGTATGGGGAAATATGTGGATGAGGGCTCGTTAGGGGTTTCTAAATTAGGGACCGTATGTTTTAGATATCTCTCCTTGTCGATTCTGATCATGTTCTTGTGTCCCTTTAGTGGTAGCCAAAGGTGTGCCCAATCCATACTGAAGTATCCGTTTAGATTTTCATATACCAATATCGACTTAGTAATAGCCCATATGCCTCTGGGATATCTACTACAATAATGTCGATCACTTGCACAAATGTGGGGTGTGTCGATATTATGATCATCACGTCTTTGAGTTCTCTTATGACCTTGACCTGGGTCTTTTCTAGTTGTATGACATGTTTATCACTCTTGAGAGGAAAAACATTCAATTTCTTGAAAACAGACAAGGGAATGATGTTGGAGGATGCTCCAGAGTCTACCAAGCAATTTGTGAAGGTTTGTATTGAAGATTTCAAACGTTAAGAAGAACGGGGGGACAAAAGGTTTTTCCTTTCTATCTCCCGAACAAGTATTCACAGTTGGTTTTCCCACCGGATCTATGTGATTCAAACTTATTTCTGGGACATTTCTCATTATCGGGGTTTCCGCAAAGTTCAAGGCTTGTAACATAAAATCTTTCTGCTAAGGGATCCTGCATATATCCATAACTAAAATATTGGCCTTTAGCTTCTTCAAATCTTCAATCACGTTGTAATCTAGTTTGGGCTATTCCTGAGTATGAATTCTTATAGTATTTTTACCGAGAGAGAAATATGTTTTAGGGTGGTCGGGATTTAACTTACTTTGTGAGGCTCAGGTGGTGTCGGTATCTTTCGAGTCGGGCGAGCCCTTACTGTGTGTCTGTATCACCAAAACATCCATGGGTTGTTTCCTAGACTCAAACAAATCGTCGGAAGGTATGATCAGGTTGGGATCCCATATCACATTGGATGTATCTCATGGTGGGTCAACTTCTTCTTGGTCAACAATACTCATAAAAAAACTGCTTGGTTGTTCGGTCAGGGAGACTTCGTCTAGAAACTGATTGACCATCAAATTCATGGCATGTACCCATTGAGGGAAGTCTCTTTAGGAGTGGTTTTCTTGATGATAAGTACAAAAAGAATCAGATGCAACATTCCCTAGATCAATATTTAAGTTAGCGAGGGGGAGGTTCAATTGCTTTGAAAGGCGGGTTTCTTTTAAATAAAGGCTTATAGGGCCTTTGGCCTTGTTTTCCCTCCCCTGCATTTATCTTCATGTCTATGATTTTGTTTGATAATTTATTAACCATGCATTGTAGATATTCTATATCTCCATTACCTTTGTCAGGAGTTTGTTCAACCCGTTTTCCTGGCGGTCTAGTCAGAAGAAGTCCTCTCCTGGGAGGGTGATGGGTTTCTTTCTTTACTAGAGAGGCCTGGCCTTCTTTACATCCTTTCATATGGAATTCTATCATCTTGGCCTCTTCAAAATTTTCCTCGAGGGTTTGCTTTGTGACTCTTTTTACAAACATAGAAATAGACGCTTGGAGCGCGTTGGCATAAACCTCGATTTGTAACTCTTGAATTGGTTTTGCTGCGAGATGGAATTTTTTTAATATGGTCGTGAATCTTTGATTGAAATATTTGACCCTCTCTTTCAGACTCATGGTGGCTGTGAATAACTCATCCATCAGGGCTCCCGTAGTAGTTTCCTCTGCAAATTTATCTAGAAAATCTCTCTCTAACTTGGTCCAGCTTGTTATAGATCCTACTAGTAAATTGAAATACCATGTGGAAGATGAATTTTCAAACATGTAGGGGAAGAGTCTGCAGACTACGTCTTCATGTTGAACGTTCATAAGTCTGATCATGAGTATGAACTTCTTGATATGATCTTCAGGTAAACCTGAAGTTTCAGGGTTGTACTTAGGAAGCAGCTTCTCGGGATGCCGGGGAAGATTATGTATTCATCCAAGGATTGCCACAACGTCTCTGACCAACTAGGGATGGTGGTTCTGAAGTGGTATTTTTCTTTATTCCTCATGGTTATTATTACCCTCCATATATTTGGAATCCGAGTCGAACTCTTCTTCTTCAGAAAATTCGTTTGGCTCGGAGATGTCACCGAATGGCATTTCGGGTATCAGATCAAGAGGTTCTTGGATTTTAGTAATTGCATAATATATTAAGTCTTATACGAAGTGTATGAAAACCTCGTCGAGAGTGCTAACCACTAGTCTGCTTTGTTATTTTATTTGAGGGAGGATGGGAGCTAAGGACAACGCACTGATCTGTCAGGCGTAGGCTCTAGTGATTCTCTTGAATTGATTCACTTCCTCGTGAGGAATGGCATAAGGTATTTCAGGGTGAAAATGTTCTTCCTTAGGCTGGGGTGAGTTACCCTCTTCGGGAGTACTCAACGTGTGTGGTATGTCTGTTGAATGACTAGCCATGCATGTGGGCCGTTACGAATCTGTAGGTTGTTCGAAATGCTATATAAAATATATACTCAGCCATTCATTCTCAGGCCCTTCTTCTAGCACCAATTCTATTGATGGGTATTAAATACCTTGACTCAACAGTAGGAACCAAACCCACCACCGAGGCCCAATTAGACTGGGAGATTCTTGACAGAAAGCCTCTAGGAACGATACAGATGAGCCTGGCAGTGTCGATGGATTTCAATATTTCGAAAGAAACAACAACGAAGGATTTCATGGACATGTTGATGGGTCTTAAATCCGTTGACTCAACAGTAGGAAGCAAACCCTCCACCAAGGCCCAATTAGACTCTGTAGTGTTTGAAGATGGAATGGTTCTCCAGATCTTGCGATCCGACCAATTTATCGATGGGATTTGTGTTTTCTTGTGAAGGATATTCCTTCAGTTAGGACTGTTCTCTTATATATTTTCTCTTGGGTGGGGATGATATGAGAGATGCAAGATAGTATAAACCAACTTGACAAACAACATGATTAATTTTTAACTACTAGGGAAGAGGCTAAGCTTGGGATAACATGTTGCTCAACGTGCAAACAATTACTCTATACCACAGGCCTAGTACTAATACATTCACCATGTGAGCATCCAATTACTGTCTGAGAAACTAACTATCAAAAAGAAAACACATATGTAATAAGATCACGACAAGCAAAATAATTCATCTACCATAGCCATTAATCACATAATAACACAACGATTTATCTTCATCATTAAAGAAAATAACATCAAAACATTGCACCAGATAACTTGACAACAAAATTAATTTCTCTTACTCATTACTGCATCATTCATGAAACATGATAGGAAGTAGTTCTTCTCCAAGTCCAATCACATGCATTTGATGAAAATAGTTGGTCTTTGGTCCTAAAGGACTTCTCAATTCATAGCAGTCTCAAAATAATTCTTAACAACAAAAAAAAACAAAGAGTTCTTATAGAAACCATCGACCTCTAACTAATTGGTTGATGTCCTTATTTATAATACAAATTTCAACTGAAGTTAACAGCTAGGTGCAGTTTAAACAAAACAAAAATTGCCACGTGGCGTATCTTCTAACAGTTTCTTTAATAGTCGACCCGAGATATTTCTTGGAAATGGTGACTTCTCTCCTATTCAAACTAGCTGATAAACAATTCTTCATAAGTTTGGTCCCATGGAAATCTATGTTGTTCCATCGGAGAAACATATATTCCCCTGATGTCCACTGCATGCACTCGTTATTTTTCTAAACTAGAGTTCAATTGTTGTAGCATGGTTCAGGCTCTGATTGGGTGTTCTATGAATTGTTTCACTTGCCCTGGCCTCGCATCAGTTATCTTTGTGATATCTTCAGTCCATAACGAGTCTTGTTTGGCATGCAAATTGACCACGTCGCTCAGGTCGATGAAATTTTTGGGGGTGCCGAATTCGGGGAGCCCGACATCCTTCATTATTTTGTTAATTTTATACCATTACTTCTTTCACCTGGTCCATTGTTCTTGGATCTATCGATGTGGGTCCCGAGACATCTTAGCCCAGTACTCAGCTGAGCGCTTCATGCCATTAAGACTACTTTTTCTTACCATCCAAATGCCATGCTTTTCCTTGTCTCGGCCTTACTAGACTGCCTCAATGTACTTGACTCTTTCTACCACTTTTTGTTCCATTTCATACCATCGCTCCATCTCCTTACATGTCGCGAGTTCCATGAGAGTGATTTCTAGAAACTCAGCTATGTTATCAGTTAACAGGTGTATTTCCTTCTTGAACTCATTGTAAACTCCTCCAAACTCACCATTGAGATACAGAGTGGTCTGCATGGCACCTTTATAGTATTTGTCAATATGGCGCAAGTGCTCGAGATCCTTTAGGGTGGAAACTAGTTCCTTCTCATCCCTCCTTGCTCTATCCAAGGTGGCATCTGAGAGGGCCTTTCCCACATTGACCAGTTCAGACGTCCGGGCGTATGCTATGTTGATTAAGTTTTCCTCTGTAGTAACCAAGATGGAGTGATCCAATGTGATCCTTCTTTTCTTTGCGGTCCTTTGAACAATTGCCTTTCTCTTTTGATCATAGGATATTGCATAGATATTTGCTACCTCGTCTATTGGCTCTGGTATCTTTTTGATCGCCCCATGTGAGCTTGTCTCCCAGGCTAACGATGGTGTATATTTGTTCAAGGTTGGGCTCTTGAACTTCCTTGTTATTCCTCGAGGGCCCGACCTCTACCTGTCTCTCATCGGGGATTTGAGTATTGGACGGAATAGAGGTGTCGAGTAAAGACTCGTTACTTACTTTCTCATCTGCCACATAACCGTTGATCTCTCTTTGTGGGGATTATTTCTTTGTCTCCTCCGATTCTGGCCTATCATTCAGATCCGCTTCAGTTTTCGATTCATTGGGTTCCTTTGTTTCGAGGTCGGTTTCAGCTTCTATCTCCTTTTTCAAGCCCTCTTTGTCTTGAACTTCGGGCTTTGGGGAAAAAAATTTCTTGGGAGCATTTTCCTCTTGGACATGTAAAGGGGATTCATGAGATGGTTCCAGGCTCTCGTCGTCACTATATATGTATAAATTTTCTAAGGGGATTAGATGCTCATGTTTCTATTGACACTCGACCTGTCTTTGGTTAATTTTTCCCACCCACAGGGGAATTGACCAGCGATGTTGTGGATCCAGGGTTGCCTAACCCATTGGTGTTCCCAAGTTCTATGGAATCAGGGTCGCTTGACTCCGTCGAGATTTGTTCTCGGGTACCAGTTGGAAGCACAGGTGTTATGATAAGGTACGGATCATCCTACATTTTCTTCATTAGTAGTTGGCTTTGCTGGTACAAAAGTTCACCCATCCCCTATGCAACTTGAATTTCAGGGAAATCCCTGATTTGTACTAGGGATTCCTGATAAACTCTTTCCGCTTCGCTGCCTTCTTGGGGATCACCTATTTCTTCACTCGATTCAGATACTACAGTTCCTTCACGGGTCCTCAGAATTTATTGAGCTATCTTCTTCAAAGACGTCGCTTGTTCTTCCCAACTCATAGATTTGAACCTGGTTTTTCGAGGATCAATCCTCCTTGATGCCATGATTTTTCTGGTATCATGTGATGCATAAAAACTCAAAATGAAATCAGTGCTCAACTTTTCTTCCGACTCCCTGAGCTTGTAGTAACTCTGAACCTCTGATAGCAAGAAAACCTCGACACATCCACCATTATCATCGTTAATCAAACATTTATGTGCATCGGTGTGGTCGATGAGCCACTTTAGGAGCTCAATGCAAGGAAACACCGGAGTTTGGCTTGCCACCATGTGTATATAATCCCTACGTATGTTTGGGAGGACATCATCATCAAGCTTCCTTGTATCAGTATCACTATGCGGGGTATACTCGAGGGGTTCTTCTTTCTTTATTTTCTTAAACAATTCTTTGCAGCGAGGAAATGTTGTTTTGTCTCCAATGTTCACCTCTATGTCTCTGAAGGCCAGGGGTTGGACGAAGGCCTTCTTGGTAGCTATCTTAATGATAGGCATCGGTTTGGGGGTGAATTCTAATTGTCTTTCAATTTCTAGGGAGGATCCCTCTCCTGCTATTGGCTCTTGCAGCTTTGGCGCTCTCGGGGATTTCCTGGTGGATGGCTTCTTTAGAGGCATTGTTCCTGCAATTAAAATGGCCTTTAAACAGATGCACATAGTAGCGTTGGGTTTTGAACATATAAATTGAAGCGTAAAACACCACAAGTGGATGCATACTTGCAATGATTGCTAAGATAGTCGTGTAATACTCACTGAACCTTGGACATCTTACCTGGATTGTTAGCCTTCTTATTCTATTTGTTATGAATTCCTCGTCGTGTAGAATAGGGTCATACACAATGACTCAAAAGAATATATCTGGAAAGATTATGTCTGTTGTATCAATCAATTAATACGAGTAATGAATACAATTCAAAATAAACTACCGTCAGAATTCTTCAAATAAATTCTAACTGATTAACGACAGAGGCACGGAGGAAGATGCATTGTATCGATAGGCTTTAAACAGTCTCATTTGATTCGAGCACGAATTATCAAAAAATGTGCAATATATGAATTAACTAACATTTTAAATGCATCGTACCCAACAAATCTAAGGGTTAAAACATCTCATCATGTCGTGTCTCTTCGGTTTGGAGGTTAGGGGTCGACTACTATCCTGGTGCATACTTCTACGGACACCAATGATATCGGGGATCAGTGATCGGGGAAGGTTTAGGTGTGCATCTCCTTGGTGGGTTATCATCTTCGTGACCTTCTGTTGCCGAAAACGTTTTAGGAGTTGGCGGTCGGTGATACCACTCCTCTCCTTGTGTGATGCAAACATTTTCATTTTCTTGCCAAAGCTGAACGGATCGGTCTTCGGTGATATTCCTACTAGAGTTCAATTGCAAAAGAAAGACTTTCATCTGCCAACGCTGAGTAAGATCGGTGCTTGGATATTTTAAACTTCTCAAATGATTTTTGTCACCTTTAATATTTACCGATGATGAACTCCCTAAGAGAGTTGGGGAAAGATTTAGTTTTCCAATTCCTTAAGTGGTTGTTAAGTACCTTTTAATGGTTAATATGATTCTTTGTTGTATGTTCAAGAAAACTTTAAAAAATTCAAACATGAAACATAAAATTTAAGCGCAGGCATCAGTTTCATACTGAAGGCAAAACAAACAGTGCAAAGGATCAAGTGGTACCCAAAAAGTAAACATGGACATAGACTTTTTAGGGTGTGTTGAGTTCTCAACAGGATGCATTGGATAAATTGTATGAAAAACCATCGGCGTCCAATAAGGTATTTCTAATGAAGATATTATTTAATATGAAGATGTCAGAAGGTGGGTCTATTGTAGATCATTTAAAATATTTTAATACGGTTACTAATCAACTAAGTTCTGTAAAATTGGACTTTGATGATGAGGTTAGGGATCTTCTAATCTTGTGCTCATTACCAGAAAGCTGGAAGGTCTTGGTGATGGCTGTAAGTAACTTTGTCTCTAGTTCAAATAATTTAACATTTGATGATGTTGTTGGTGTTATCCTTAGTGAGGAAATGTGATGAAAACGCATAGGTGAGACATCAAGTAATGCTTTGAACATGGAGAACAAGGGAAGAAAAAAGGATAGAGGAAAGGGCCCAGGGAATCAGGGGAATTCTAGGAAGAGCAGATCCAAATCCATACTTGGAAAGATAGAGTGTTAGAATTGTGGGAAGAAAGGACATCTGAAGAAAGACCACAGAGCTCCAAAGAAACAAAGATATGTCGACAACAGAAGATAAATCATGAAGCGAATGTAACATGTGATGTGTTACAAGATGCTTTGATTCTTTTTGTAGATAATATTTCTAAGTCTTGGGTAGTAGATTTGGGGGCTTCATTTCATGCCACACCCCATAGGAAACATTTTCTAGATTATGTTCAAGGTTATTTTGGACAGGTTCATTTGGGTGATGATGCACCATGCAAAATTGTTGGAATGCGAAAGGTAAAAATAAAGCAACGCAATGGAAAGCAATGGTTGTTGAAATAGGTAAGACATGTTCCAGATTTAAGGAAAAATCTAATTTCAACAGGGCATTTGGAAAGTGAAGGTTGTATATGCATATTTATAGATAAGATGTGGAAGGTCATCAAAGGATCATTGGTGATAGAAAAAGGAGAGAAGGTAGGTACAATGTATTTATGTATTGGTAATACTGACTCTTCTATCTCTTTAGCTTCTACAATAGTGGACACATCACTTTGGCAAGATAGGCTAGGACACTTGAGTGAGAAGGGAATGTCGATACTTCACAAAAGAAATGTGTTTCCATATCTTAAACAGATTGATTTGGACTTCAGTGAGCATTGTGTTTATGGAAAAAAAAAGAGATTCAAATTTCTCAGAGTCGGAAAAGAAAATAAGAATGAAAGGTTAGAGCTTGTACATACAGATGTATGGGGGCCATCTCAGGTATCATATATTGGTGGCTCTCATTATTATGTTACTTTTACTGATGATGCAACTAGAAGAACTTGGGTTTATTTCATTTGAAGAAAATTTGATGTTTTTGATACTTTTAAGAAATGGAAAGCTTTGGTTGAGAATGAGACAGGAAAAAGTTTTAAGTGTCTTAGATAAAATAATGGAGGTGAATATTGCAGCAAGGAGTTTGATGATTATTGTTCATACCATGGGATTTGTAGAGAGAAGACAGTTCCAAGAACACCACAATAAAATGGTGTGTCAGAAAGGATGAACGGGACAATCATGGAGCGTGCAAGGAGTATGAGATTGCATGTTGGTTTGGCCTTATATTTCTGGGAAGATGTTGTAAGTATTTTTGTTTATTTAATAAACAGAGGACCTTCAAGCTCTTTGGATGGTATAATTCTAGAGGAGGAATGGACAAGAAAAAGGGTAAACAATTATTTTTTGAAAACTTTCAGTTGTGAAGCATTTGTCCATATTGATAAATAAAATAGAACAAAGCTTGACGAAAAATCCAAGAAGTGTACCTTTATTGGATACGGTGTTAATGATTTTGGTTATCATTTATGGGATTATGAAAATAACAAAATCATTAGGAGTAGAGATGCCATATTCAACGAGAAGATCATGTACAAAGATCATTTGCAGGGAAAGAAATAGGAAAAAGAAAAACAAGAATACATAGTGCTTGATGAGATCACTGAAAAATAAATTCCAAAGGAACCAGAAAATCAAAATGTACAACAACAGGAGAAACAATTACCTCAAACACCTACAAGTGTTGTTAGAAAATCTACCAGGTTAAGTATACCCCCTGAACAATACTATCCATCATTGTATTATTTATTTTTGATTGATTCTGGTGAACCAGAATGTTATGAAGAGGCAATGCAGGTAGACACCAAAAAGAAGTGGGAGCAAGGAATGAAAGAGGAAATGGATTCCTTGGTAAATAACCATACTTGGGACTTGGTTCAATTTCCTCTAGGAAAAAGAGCATTGCAGAATAAATGGGTTTATAAGTTGAAGGAAGAATATGGAGGAATAAAGTGATACAAGGCTAGACTTGTTGTAAAGGGGTTTGCACAAAAGAAAGGTATAGATTTTGATGAAATATTTTCTCCTATTGTTAAAATGACTTCAATTAGGACTATTTTATGTCTTGTGGCAGTAGAAGATTTGCATCTTGAACAATTAGATGTTAAAACAAATTTTCTCCATTGGGATTTGGAGGAAGAGATTTATATGCAACAGCCACAGGGGTATGAGCTCAAAGGCAAGGATAATTTGGTATGTAGGTTGAAGAAGAACTTTTATGGCCTAAAGAAATCTTTAAGGTAGTGTTATTCGAAGTTTGACAGGTTTATGACAGAACATGGCTATAGTAGATGTCATTCTGATCACTTTGTTTATTTCAAAAATCTAGAAAATGGAAGCTATATTATCTTGATATTGTATGTAGATGACATGCTTGTTGCAGGGTCTAATACATAGGATATAAATGTGCTCAAGAAGAAATTATCTAATTCATTTGCAATGAAGGATTTTGGTGCTGCAAAGAAAATCCTTGGTATGAGAATAAAAAGAGATAGGAAAAATCACAAATTGACATTGTCTCATGGTGAGTACATAGAGAAGGTGTTGGAGAGGTTTAGAATGCAGAATGAAAAACCAGTTAGTACACCTTTAGCCAGCCATTTCAAATTAACTAAGGAAATGTGTCCCAAGACACAAGATGAGATAGAATACATGACCAAGGACCCTTATTCATCAGTAGTTGGCAGCTTGATGTATGCAATGGTTTGCACAAGACCAGATATTGCACATGTAGTGGGAGTTCTGAGTAGGTATATGAAAAATCCAGGTAAATAACATTGGGAGGCAGTAAAGTGGATTCTTAGGTATTTGAGAGGTACGACTACTCATGCATTATGGTTTGGAGGTTCAGACACTTTTCTACAAGGATATGTTGATTCAAATATGGCAGGTGATAAAGACAGCAAGAGGAGCACCACATGGTATGTTTTTACTATAGGTGGAACAATAGTAAGTTGGATTTTGAAACTGCAAAAGGTTGTTTCACTTTCAACAATAGAGGCAAAGTATGTTGCTTCTACAGAGGCTAGTAAAGAGATGATTTGGTTACAGAGGTTTATGGAGGAATTGGGAAAGAAGCAAGACAATTGCAGTTTGTACTTGATAGTGAGAGTGCCATTCATCTTGCAAAGAAATCATCCTTCCATTCAAATACTAAGCATAAATAGTTGACATACCACTTCATATGATCTTCCTTGGAAGATGGACATTTGAAGTTGGAAAAGATAGACACTAGCCAAAATCCTGCAGACATGTTAACAAAGGGAGTAACCAGGGATAAATTGAGTTCCTGCTCAGTTTCAGTTGGTCTTCAAGAATGAAGATGAAGATGAGAAATTTTCTAGGTCCAAGAAAGTTCAGATTCTAGAATATACAACAACAGTAGAGTTGTTGAGATCAGTCTCCAAGTGGGAGATTGTTGGTTGTGGAGCCCGATTATCTTCCTAATTAAGATGTCTCTTACTTTCAGCTGTGTTTATACCCCATGAAGACTTTACACCCCAAAATAATGTACACTCTTCCATGCGGGGGACTGAAGAGGGGGGTTGCCCCTTCTATGTGGTCCAGGGGAAAGTGGGCCCCCAGGGGAAATGTCCCCCAATGGGGGTTCAGTTGCGAAGCCCCTAAAGGAAAAAATACCTTGTAAATGTATATTGTAATTTCATTGTAAATCTAGACTGTTCATTATAAGGTTATAGATCTAATGATAGAAGTTATGTTAGGTTTTTTCTCCCTAGAAGTCAACCCTCTGTTATGAGGGAAATGTATTGTGGCTAGGTATGACAGTGAATATTGTATTATGAGAGAGTAGACTGTGAGAGAAAGAAGAGGAAATTACATTTGGTTTTATGTAGGTTGTATCCCTTCATATGCTGGATAATAATAAAGGAAGTACCTAGCAATTTCTCTGGTGGGCGTAGCCCACACTGGGTGAACCACGCAAATCTGTGTCTCTATCATATTATGTATATTCTGTGTTTTGTTTCTGTATTTGTTTCATTTTATTGATCCACCGTCCTGTTTTTATAACAACTGGTATCAGATCGAAAGGTAAATCAAAGGAAAAGAGGGTTCCTGGTTCGAGTGGGAGAAATGGAGGAAGATGGAAAGTTTAGGGTCAAGAAATTTAACGGTCAAAACTACCAGTTATGGAAGATGCAGATGGAAGATTATTTATATCATAAGGATCTATTCCTACCATTGGGCATAGTAGAAAAGAAGACGACATCCATGAAGGACGAAGAATGGGAGATTCTTGACAGAAAGGCTCTAGGAATGATACGAATGAGCTTGACAGCGTCAATGGATTTCAATTTTTCGAAAGAAAAGACAACAAAGGATTTGATGGACGCATTGGCTAAATTGTATGAAAAACCCTCGACGTCTAATAAGGTATTTCTAATGAAGAGATTATTTAATATGAACATGTCAGAAGGTGGGTCTATTGCAAATTATTTAAATGATTTTAATATGGTTACTAATCAACTAAGTTTTGTAAAAGTGGACTTTTATGATGAGGTCAAGGCTTTTCTAATATTGTGCTCATTGCCAGAAAGATGGAGCAGCTTGGTCATGGTTGTAAGTAACTCTCTCTTTGGTTCAAAACTTTAAAATTTGATGATGTTGTTTTTGTTATCCTTAGTGAGGAAATGCGACAGAAAAACATAGGTGAGACATCAAGTAATGTGTTGAACATGGAGAACAGGGGAAGACAAAAGGATAGAGGAAAGGGACTAGGGAACCGTGAGAATTCTAGGAAGGGAAGATCCAAATCTAGACTTGGAAATATAAAGTGATGGAATTGTGGGAAGAAAGGACATCTGAAGAAAGACTGCAGAGCTCCAAAGAAACAAAGAGATGGATAGTAGGAGAGAAATTAGGAAGCAAATGTAACAGGTGACGTGTTACAATATGCTTTGATTCTTTCTATAGATAATATTTCTGAGTCTTGGGTAGTAGATTCAGGGGATTCATTTCATGCCACACCCCATAGGAAACATTTTCTATATTATGTTCAAGGTGATTTTGGACAGGTTCATTTGGGTGATGATGCACCATGAAAAATTGTTGGAATGGGAAAGGTAAAAATAAAGAAATTCAATGGAAACCAATGGTTGTTGAAAGAGGTAATACATGTTCCAGATTTAAGGAAAAATATAATTTCAACAGGGAAGTTGGCAAGTGAAGGTTTTATATCCATATTTACAGATAAGATGTGGAAGGTCATCAAAGGATCATTGGAGATAACAAAAGGAGAGAAGGTATGTACATTGTATTTATGTACTGGTAATACTGACTCTTCTATCTCTTTAGCTTCTACAGGAGTGGATACAACACTGTCGCATCATAGGCTAGGACACATGAGTGAGAAGGGAATGTAGATACTTCACAAAATAAATTTGTTTCCAGATCTTTAACAAATTGATTTTGACTTCTGTGAGCATTGTGTTTATGGAAAACAAAAGAGAGTCAGATTTCTCAGAGTCAAAAAAGAAAAGAAGAATGAAAGGTTAGAGCTTGTGCATACATATGTATGGGGACTAGCTCAGGTATCATCTCTTGGTTTCTTTCGTTATTATGTTAGTTTAATTGATGATGAAACTAGAAAAACTCGGGTTTATTGCATTCGACAAAAATATGATGTTTTTGATACTTTTAAGAAATGGAAAGATTTGGTTGAGAATGAGACAAGAAAAATTTTGAAGTGTATTAGGTCAGATAATGGAGATGAATATTGCAGCAAAGAGTTTGATGATTACTGTTCATACCATGGGATTTGCAAAGAGAAGATAGTTCCAAGAACACCATAAGAAAATGGTGTGTTAGAAAGGATGAACAGGACAATCATGGAGTGTGCAAGGAGTATGAGATTGCATGCTGATTTTCCCTTATAGTTATGGGAAGATGTTTTAGATATTGTTGTTTAATTAATAAACACAGGACCTTGAATCTATTTGGATGGTATAATTCCATATGAGGAATGGATAGGAAAAAAGGTAAACTATTCTATTTTGAAAACTTTCAGTTCTGAAGCATTTGCCCATATTGATAAAGAAAATAGAACAAAGCTTGAGGCAAAATCCAAGAAGTGTACCTTTATTGGATACGATGTTAATGATTTTGGTTATTGCTTATGGGATTATGAAAATAACAAAATCATTAGGAGTAGAGATGTCATATTCAATGAGAAGGTCATGTACAAATATCAGTTGCAGGGAAAGAAACAAGAAAATGAAAAACAAGAATACACAGTGCTTGATGAGATCACTGAAAAAAAAATTCCAAAGGAACAAGAAAATCAAAATGTAAAAAAACAGGAGAAGCAGGTACCTCAAACACCTACAAGAGTTGTTAGAAAATATATCAGGTTAAGTATACCCCCTGAACGATACTCTCCTTCATTATATTATTTATTGTTGACTGATTATGGTGAACCAAAATGTTATGAAGAGGAAATGCAGGTAGACACCAAAAAGAAGTGGGAGAAAGTCATGAAAGAGGAAATGGATTCCTTGGTAAATAACCATACTTGGGACTTGGTTCAGTTTCCTCTAGGAAAAAGAGCATTGCAGAATAAATGGGTTTACAAGTTGCAGGAAGAAGATGGAGGAATAAAGTGGTACAAGGATAGACTTGTTGTAAAGGGGTTTGCAAAAAAGAAAGGTATGGATTTTTATGAAATATTTTCTCTTGTTGTTAAAATTACTTCAATTAGGACTATTTTAAGTCTTGTAGCAGTAGAATATTTTCATCTTGAACAATTAGATATTAAAACATCTTTTCTCCATGGGGATTTGGAGGAAGAGATTTATATGCAGCAACCACAGGGGTATGAGGTAAAAGAGAAGAAGAATTTGGTATGCAGGTTGAAGAAGAGATTGTATGGCCTAAAGAAAGCTCCAAGGCAGTGGTATTTGAAGTTTGACAGGTTTATCATAGAACGTGGTTTTAGTAGATGTCATCCTGATCACTGTGTTTATTTCAAAAACCTAGAAAATGGAAGCTATATTATCTTGCTATTGTATGTAGATGACATACTTGTTGCAGGGTCTAATATGTAGGATATAAATGTGCTCAAGAAGAAATTAGCTAATTCATTTGCGATGAAGGATTTTGGTGCTGCAAAGAAAATCCTTGGTATGAGAATAACAAGAGACATGAAAAATCACAAATTGACATTGTCTAAGGGTGAGTACATAGAGAAGGTGTTGGAGAGGTTTAGAATGCAGAATGCAAAACCAATTAGTACACCTTTAGCCAACCATTCCAAATTAACTAAGGAAATGTGTCCCAAGACATAAGAGGAGATAAAATACATGTCCAGGGTCCCTTATTCATCATCAATTGGAAGTTTGATGTATGTAATGGTTTGCACAAGACCAGATATTGCACATTAAGTGGGAGTTGTGAGCAGGTATATGAACAATCTAGGTAAAGAACATTGGGAGGCAATAAAGTGGATTCTTAGGTATTTTAGAGGTACTTCTACTCATGCATTATGTTTTGGAGGTTCAGACACTTTTCTACAGGGATATGTTGATTCAGATATGGCAGGTGATAAAGACAACAAGAGGAGCACCACAGGGTATGTTTTACTATAGGTGGAACAACCGTAAGTTGTATTTTGAAAATGCAAAATGTTGTTTCACTTTCAACAACAGAGGCAGAGTATGTTGCTGCTACAGAGGCTAGTAAAGAGATGATTTGGTTACAGAGGTTTATGGAGGAATTGGGAAATAAGTAGGATAATAATAGGTTGTACTGTGACAGTGAGATTTCCATTCATCTTGCAAATAACTCAACCTTCCATTCAAAGACTAATCTTATATAGTTGAGGTACCACTTCATACGATCCAACTTGGAAGATGGACATTTGAAGTTGGAAAAGATCAGGGATGATTTAAAGGATGGAAATTTATTTTAAAATGTAGAAACCTTGGTGAATCTTACTCATCCTTCATATTCCAACTATAAATTATTGGCGATATTTTTGTAAAATTATTCAAATTTGTAAGGTTTTAATATAGTTTATATAAAAGTTTGGCGATTTTTAAGGTAAAATAATTTTACCCTATAGAATTTTGGCAAATCATTTTTAGAATAGCGAATATTGTTTTGGGAAAAACCATGGAAAATTAGCCCATGACCGAAATTTAGCCCCTAAAATCATCCCTAGAAAAGATACACACTAGCCAAAATCCCGCGGACATGTTAACAAAGGGAGTAACCAGGGAGAAAATCAGTTCCTGATTAGTTTCAGTTGGTATTCAAGAATGACTATGAAGATGATAAATTTGCGAGGTCCAATAAGGTTTAGAGTCCAATATATACAACATCGGTGGAGTTGTTGAGATCAGTCTGGAAGTGGGAGATTGTTGGTTGTGGAGCCTGATTATCTTCCTGATTAAGAGGTCTCTTTCTTTCAACCATTTTTATAACCCATGAAGACTTTACACCCCATAAGAATTTACACTCTTCCACACGGGGGAGTGTAGAAGGGGGTTACCCCCTCTACAAGGTCTAGGGGAAAGCGGGCCCCTGGAGGGGGTTCGAGGGCGAAGCCCCCAAAGGAAACATTTCCTTGTAAATGTATATTGTAATTTCATTGTAAATCTGGAATGTTCATTATAAGTTCACAGATCTATTGGTAGAAATTATGTTAGGTTTTTTTTCCCTAGAAGGCAACCCTCTATTATAAGGGAAATGTATTACGGCTAGGTATCGACAAATATTGTATACTAAGAGAGGAGACTGTGAAAGAAAGAAGAGGAAGTTACAACGGGTTTTTTGTAGGTTGTATCCCTTCATATGATGGATAATAATAAAGGAAGGACCTGACAATTTCTCTGGTGGACGTAGCCCACAGTGGGTGAACCATGTAAATCTATGTCTCTATTGTATTGTGTATCTTCTGTGTTTTGTTTCTGTATTTGTTTTATTTTATTGCTCCACGGTCCTATTTTTATAACAAGCTACATAGTTCCGAAGCCCTGAAATATATATAACGGTTCGAACGTTTACTCCGAGAATTCGGCCTTCGGTGGATTTCTATAATCCTTCATCCAAAACCCCCGAATACCGAACTTCCTAAGTACTTAAGGCTAATACAATGTTTAAAGCATGATTAATTAAAACATAAAAGCAATTAATTAGAGACTAACTTCTCCAAGAATTCGCCCTTCAGGAGATTTATACCCTCTTACATTCAAAACCTCCGAACGCCGAACCATTGAAGTATTAATGAAATTTATGTTTGGCTAAAGTTAAAGATTTGAGTAAATATTGTGATTTTCTAGGTAATAAATTCCATTAGATTTTTAATAATCTTTCTGTCAGTAAATCAATAAGAATATTGATAGACTTTATGAATAAAACATTTCGAATCTCAAGTCATTCTACCATTTGCAATTAGAAATTTTCATTTAGTAATTAAGATCTTACAAAATTCTTTTGTTACAGGAAGGTTGATTTCATTTCCCTGAGGATTATAGCGCCAAACAAAGCTACGAAGAAGAAATATGCATAAGCAGATGATTCCAATCCAAACATAGACATTCTATCAAACACCACTTCATGAATTAAAAATTCCATCAAGTCTTGGAAGTAGGTCTACGATATCTTAAAACATGAGATTCTTATCTATTTGGATGATTCTGCCGAGGAAGAAGATGAGTCCTTCTCAGTTAAGATCAGATTGGTAGAACAGTTGGAACTGCACAAGATTGTTGCATGACCTAAGATTTTACCCTATAATAATATGATAAGCTGGGATCTGGAACATGTCAACATTCAAACCAAAAGATTTATCAGTTGCCAAAATACCTCCATCGGCTCTTTTCGACTGGAGGACCTACAAGTAATGTATAAAATTTATTCTACACCCAAATATACTTACAATGCAACATTTCTTCTGGATTTTGGGAGAAAAGAATGCACTAAATATGACATAACTGATCATGATATAATCAAGACCTGGTGGGGAAATCCATCCAATTTCAAAACCGATGCTCATGGTATGTATTCCACAACGTCCTTGGATGCTCATATATTATATATAGCCATGATGCTCTATCGTTTATTTGGGAGAAAAAACCTTCAACATTTCTCAATTGAGTGGGTGGCTATAATGAATGAAGTGGCTGAACGTTATGTTTTCAACTGGGAAAAGATGTTGTGGAACAACCTGGATAAGGATATTGTTGATTACCAATCATTGAAATCAAAAGGGAAACATTATCCTTTTTACATGTCTAAATACATCATGGATGCCATTTTCTTCATGACCCCATTTCCCCCGATGAATTGGAGTTGGACCCTGACTAGTTCTAAGCCTATACATTTCTACCACTCCAAACTATGGGAAAAAATGCTAAAGATTTCTTTTATGAGATCTGTCACAACGTAGTGGTACCTATACATGTAGCTATTTATGGCCACCCACTTCCCAGTATTTCATAGAATATTAGGGGAAACTTAGGCACATTTGCAAACTGGTACATTGAAAAGAACTTCTCTTACATTAGAGTGTTCTATTGGTTTGTTCCTCCTCATGCCCTTCAAAAATTCTTACCTGACAGGATGGTGTGCCAAGAATTGGCATACCAAACAGTAGCAAGAGGAATCACTAAGGAATTGAAAGCGACTTAGAAAAAGGTATGGCCAACTTTTCTCATTCAGGTTGGTATGTTTACAGTGTTAGATTTTGGTCATACCAAAGTCAAGGCTACAACCTTGGAAGATGTCAAATTAGTTGACATTGAATTCAAAAGACATGATATTCATAAGGTGGTAGAGAATCATTTGGCTCAATTCAACATGAAAAGATACATCCAAGAAGAGTCTCCTTATGATGAGGTTTTCACAGGAGCTAGATCCTATTAAGAAGTTCAAAATGGATTTTAGACGCTTCCTCCTGACCAACAGGCAGGTTTCCTCAACTTCAAAAATCATAGACGAAACAACATGCCAAATATTTTACAAGGAGATTCAAGGACCATTCCATATTACCAGGAAGCTAAAACCACAAAATCTCAACCAAGTTTCTCCACTGAAAACAAAATTGAATAAGTATTGAAGAGGTCAGAAAAAGTATTTAAAGAGATAAAAACATCATTCCTAGGTCTAAATGATCAACATATATTATCCCACTTTGAAGATTTTATGAAGTAGGGACAAGTTTTCCCCCCTTAAACACCAATTACTTCTATTGTCATCCCAAGCACAACAGATCCAGAAAACCCCACCACACTTATCTCTCATATTCCCTCATTAACTCCTTTAGCGACCAATTTTGAAACTCCTAGTTCGAAGGTCGTTCACATAGATCTAATTACTCCTATATCTCCTGAAGAAATCCCTCCCTCAATTTTATTTTTCAACAAGAAAAGGAAATCTATTGTAAAGAAAGAATCTTAGCAAAACGATGGAGTAGTTACTAAAAGGGATAAAATAATCTGTGATGAAAAAAGCCAAAATGATCCTAAGTTTTCCAAAGAGGTTGCAGATTCACTAGGGGCCTTCGCCACTTCCAACCAATGGTCAGTGGATAATCTGGCCAAGAAACCACAACACAAATATCTCTTGGTGGAACAATTGCAGAATGAAATGAAAAGCACAAAACAAATTTTTAGGAGCAGAATGAATCATGACATAGATAAAATCAGGTTAAATTATCAGTAGTAGATGAAGCAGTTACAAGAGAAACTCGAGTTGATTTACCAGAATTCACATACCAACAAAGCCATGATTACTCAGAGGGAGAGTTTGATAGAATAGTTGCAGGCCAAATTAGTCCTAATGGAGAACACAACAATAGACAACACTGCTTTCAAAGCACAAGCATATGAAATCAATAAGAAGCTGGAAGTTGTCCAACATGATCTATATCAAAAGGTGGATAGTATTCAGAAATGCTATCAGGCAATAAATAATTCTCTGAAAAGTATTTATGTGAAGGAAAAGGATGTCTATGTGGCTAGATCCGAGTTTCAGGAATTCATTATATGGAGACATAAAGCCAATATCCCTGGTCTCGCCCCTTTTTCACAATATGAACAAGTGAAGGGTGAAATGGCATTGAAAGTTTGGGAGATGAACCTAGAAGAAATAAAGAATATTTTCGGAAACAAAAATGAGACTTCTCTGAATACCCTGTCTTCTGTAGAAACAAAATTGGTTGAATTTGAAGGAAATGATATCTCGAAGGCACTTGGGCAGATCAAAATATAAATGAATAAGGAAAACTCCAGCAAAAATAAGGAAAATATTCAATATTTCATCCAACAGATGAATCAGATTGATTGCCTCAATATTAATGAGTTGTTGGTGAAGCCTAATTTACAGTATCAAATTACAAACTAGGAAGTAAATAAGATCGATGAGAAGCTACCACTAGTACTATATATATTGAATTAATAGAGAAATGATTGGGTGGATTTGTTTTTGCTTATATATTGAAACTTGTAATATATATCCCATTGCATGGAAAGATATTTTCTACATGTCTCTGGGCAGAAAAGAGAAAATAAGAGAAGATAAATTAATTTAAATTCGACGAGTCGAGATTTAATTAAATTTCATTGTCTCGTCGACGCTTTTGATTTTTAATGGTGGTTAGTACAATTGTTGCATGATGAACTATTAGAGGTAAACCTTGGTCAGGCACAGTAAACAGTGCCTAATAATTGGATATTTCGTGAATCCACCAAGATAAGAAACCAAAAACGAGATTCCATGAAATGGGAAAGTATGGAAAGCCATCGGATGAGCTTCAAAATTAGGGTGACAATGGTTCCCCAAGAGACGTGACTTCCTGAAGGTGAAATTCTATGTCTAGGGACTTGAATGAAAAATGTATACCACGGAAGAGAGGATGATATGGGAGTGGAGTGGTCCATTTGTACATGACAGACCCTTTTGGTCATTAATGACATGTTTAAGTTTCATGCACAATGAAGTGTTATCATTAAATCTTACCAATTGCATTTCCAAAGAGAAGTAGGAAGGTGGCGGGGACACAGAACAACAAGTAAGGGATGGCTAATTATCAAAAGTGGTTGGTGATGCTTCGAAATATGGATACAAGATACATCCAGTAGAGGTAAGGGCTTGAGGGTCAAATTGTGTCTCTCAGGCATGGTGATGCATTCCTGCGGACAAACTGTATATAACGAAACTCCAGGTACTACTTTCTAGTCATGGAACATTGGAAACACAATCCTGAGCCCACCATTCCGAAAACCCACAATCGAAAAAATGTCTAAGTATGAAATAGGGAAACGGAAGGGCGGACTTGATACACATTAAATGTACAATGTCATGGAAATACAACCAACTTGGGGCTAAGTATTGAAACAAATGGCAGATGACTAGGCTCGTGACGAGGCATTCCAGTGGGCAAATTGCATATCGCAGAACTTTAGGCAGTGTTTTCAAGTTACGGAAGATTCCAAACACAATTTTGAGGTCGTCAATCCTGGAAGCCGCAATTGAAAAGTGTCCAAGTATGGAATAGGGAAACGCGGGCCCAGACTTGTTTTTGCTAATATATTAAAATTTGTAATAGATTTTCCATTACCTGGGAAGATCTTCATTTCATGTTTCTTGACAAGTTATGTAGGGATGGTAGTCCTAGAGACCTCAGATTATTAATGACGATCCTTACAGTTGTTTCATGATGGTGTTTTAGTATAAAAACTTTGGTGTTGCATATTTGGAAAGAAGTACGAGGATGACTGGAACAGGAAACAATGACTAAGAATTGGAGATTTCATCGACCCATCAACACAAGGATCCAAAATAGGGTGACAAGGTCTCCCCAGAAGACGTGAGGCCCCGATGGTCAAATTGTATCGCTCAGAACATTTGAATGCATAATTTGTAACACGTTAGAGGGGATGATGTCAAAATCTGGTATTCAATTTGTATATGGCAGAGGACCGGCTGCCCATTGTTTTGTACCAGTGTGCTTAGTTGTCACTAGTAAGAGCATAATTAATGTATATTAGGAAGGATGAGAATTTAGTGGATATGGAAGGCTGCGACAAATACTTTGAAATATTTGTGAACCATGGTAGAGGGAAGCTTGCGAGTTTGAGGAGTCCACAGTGGAATTGTAGATCACAAAATTTTTGATTGTAAAACGTATATCACAAAACAAGAAGTAGCATAGTGCAAAAGCACTAACCCGAAAACCACGGCCATAAAATTGGCTAAGTATGGAAAGGAACAGTGGTCGGTTGGATTCGTCATGTGATGATATAGACGGAGATGAAGATATGTCAGCCCACCAATGCTGGAACCCATGATCATAGAAAGGTGACTAAGTATATAACTAGAAAGAGATAATACATGGGAATAGGACAAGGGAAAAAGGGATAAGTATCTCAGAGAAGAACATCTATTGCTTGTTTATTAATGCCAATATTTTCGAACCCCTAGTGAGTTCTCACCAGAAAAAGCATAAATTGTAGATCACCGAAGTTCTTTGGGTGCAATATGTATATGACAGAACAAGGTACATAAGTGTTGGATACCACAAACCCTGGAACCAATGATCAAATAATTGGCTAATTATTGAAAGGGACCGCGGTCGGTCGGTCTCATGGTGTGAAGATGTAGATAAAGAGTTTCCAATTTGAGAATCCAAGAGGTCGTGACTGCCACAATTGAAGTACTGGACAAGAGAAAGAAAAGCTTGTCTTCCATGTTTAATGACACACAGAAAACATGTACAAAATAAAATGAAAAGAAATAACAGAGATTGGAAAACACCATAAAAAAAACCCACAAATATTCTATATTGAAATAATATGGGTTACAAAATACAGTTGAGATTATTTTCCACAATGACTGCAATTTGGCTTGCGGCTGACCAAAAAACAATATGTACAATAATGAAGCTTGTTGACAGTCTTCTTGACGATCAAATGCTTGATTCATAAAAAACAATGAGTTGAATATCAATTTTGGTTCATGGACTTCATTGGTGTTTCCAAGTAGATCTATCCCATTTTTTTTGAATAGCTTGTCTCTTCTAGATATGGCCTTCCTGCATTAACTGGTTATTCAACATTCCATTCTTTGTTAATTTTTAATTTCCCTCTTCCATCGAAAACTTGGGGTTTAAGGTGCCTTCCTTGTAATGTTCATGACCATTGAAATCCAAGACAACTTAGAAATGTGATTCAGGCCCGATTCAAAGTCGAGAGAGTCGTTTTATGTGACGTTAGTTCTAGGGGAAACAAATCTTGTTAGACAACAAAAGATGAGACAAAAAAAAATTCAAGTATGTTGTGACTATTATTCTCCCTGTATTCGATCATTTGTTTGGTTGAAAATCTTGCCTGAAGATTTGTATGTTGAACTTCTTTGTTTTATTACAGAAAATTGGAAGGAACGTCCAAGCCAGCTAAAAAATGTTCCTTTGTTGAAGTACATGACTTCTACTGGCAGCATAGGTCTGGAAAGTGTATCAAATGTTGCATATCGCATCAAAATAAATCTTTCATTGTAGGGGTGGAAAACATTGCGGCCCACAAAAAGGTATGGAATGTTCGGAAGTGACGCCAAATATTACTCCATGCCTAAATACACTCAATAGGAAATTATAAAATTGTATACCAACGAACGTGGGAAACTGTATGTGCATTTGAATCAACATTCTAGAATCACAGAACTATTTTTTCCAAAAGCTATAACAGAATTGACAAACAACCAGTTTCTATGTCAAATAGTGTTGAGCGAACTCTGGATGAAGTAAAAAAATCGACATAAAATCAAATTTTGATCACTACTAATACTAATGTCAAGTGTAAGAAGTCATGATCTTAGGTTCCAGGTAGTTTAACCTTCATGCATCCACATAGGCGGTGACCCCAGGATCCATATAGCTTTCTCCTCGGACATTGACATTGGTGGTGGAAATGGGAACAATGCTACTGATTGCAGTGTGAAAATGTGTTGAACAAGAAGGGATTTCAATGTCAAAGCACTTAAACTGCAGGATTTTTAGACCTGCAAAGAACATTGACTTTAGTCTTTCTTTCTCACAAAATCTACAATTTTGCTTTGAGTCCATAAATATTTGGACCTTGGGTGTCCTGTGCGATAATTACCTTGACATTAGGCACATGCCAGACATCTATTATCTGACATTGCAGTGTTATTCAATTTCCATAGTGGAAGATGTGAACCCCAAACAATGCCTAAAACTTTTTGAACACACGCCTGTTCAAAAAATACATTGTTCTATATTTAAAAAAAAAAAAAATTTGTATAATTTGAACATTTGTTTTTCAAATATCGCATCAACTACAACATAAGAAATGCATTTTCCCTATCCAAAGCAAGGGAAACAAAAATAATATTGGCATTAGGTGGAAACAAATCTGGAAACACACCACTGCATTAAGGTCTCTTCTAAAGAATTAAATAGGATGATTACATGAAGGTGGTAATAAAAGGTGATTTTCAGAAACCAAATCATTAACTAAACACGCGAAACTTCTTTCAGAAAGTAACCCACAGAAAGGTGGTAGTATAAAGTAACCCACAGAAAGTGTTCCAAAGTCCATAATCACGTTATATGCATAGGAGTAGTAAAATAAAAAATGTGTAGTAGCGATAGACAGTTGATTATATTTGGAGTCTGTAACTACATTTAGAGAACAATGAACAAACTTTGACAAAGAATATGGCTTTTTGTCAAGTTTGTTACCACACCCAGAAGTAGCTTAGCAAACATTCAAATAGAAACTTCTGTAATTTTAGTATGTTGTTTTATCCACACGTATAGTTTCTCTTACCTATGACGATCCAAATCTATAATTTCCTTCTGAGTACATTTGCAAATGGAGTAATATTTTGCGTCATTCCCAAATATTACAAAACATTTTTCAAGCCACAGTAAGTGTGACTCCTCTGACGAAGACAAATTTGTGTGCTCTGTAGAATTTGATACACTTACCAAATCTGCGTTGTTGGAAGAAACTATATACCTCAACGAAGGAGCATTTTGCAGGTGACCCGAAAATGCCTTCCAACTCCCAACAAGAAAACAAAGAATATCAACAAACAAATCTCTAGGCATGCCTTTCAACCAACCAAAGCATCGAATACAGGGAGAACACTAATCAGAAGATACTTGTTTTTTTTTTCCCTGTCTGAATTTTTGTTGGATACCAAAGTTTTTTTTTTGCTCAAATATCACGTCACATAAAACCATTATCTCTTCTTTCATTTGGGCCTCAATGGCATCTCTAAGTTGTCTTACATGTCCATGACCAAGAACATTAGAATGAAGGTACCGTAAATCCCAACTCTTTGATGATAGAGAGAAATGGGAATAAGTATTTAAAAGCAACGTTGGAGGATGACAGTATAATATTTCATAGATTTTGATTTAATTCATCTAAATGGAAGATGCCCTCAATATTTTCGCTTATTAATGCCAATTATTTTGAATATGTTTGATGAATAGTGACTAATAACACGTAATAAAATTCCCATATCCGAGCAGACTCTCAAATATGACAACATGTAACATATACACAGTATTAAAGAGGGACATCCCATCAAGACCTCTAAGGATGAAACGTTCGTGGATGGCAGCGTGGTAGTACAATATTGCAGTGTTACTATGATGATGCCTTTAAAAAACTAAAATAGCCAATATTTTTTTTTGCAAATTCAAAATTCAGGCAAAAAAAAAAAAGATCAACGAACAAATCTCGAGGCAAGACTTTCAACCAACCAAAGCATCGAATATAGGGAGAACACCAATCAGAAGATACTTGTTTTTTTTTTTTCCCTGTGTGAGCTTCTATTTGATAAGATAGTTTTTTTTGGCTCAAAGCTCATGTCACATAAAACCATTCTCTCTTCTTTCATTTGGGCCTTAATGGCATCTCTAAGTTGTCTTACATGTCCATGACCAGGAACATTAGAATGAAGGCA
Source organism: Picea engelmannii (assembly GCA_009831015.1). Lineage (NCBI taxonomy): Eukaryota > Viridiplantae > Streptophyta > Pinopsida > Pinales > Pinaceae > Picea > Picea engelmannii. The sequence goes on from ML800382.1 coordinate 214,395, forward strand.
CCCTAAAGCCCATCTCTTTGATGATAGAGAGAAATGGGAATAAGTATTTAAAAGCAACGCTGGAGGATGACAGTATAATATTCCATAGATATTGGGCAGATTCCCTCAATATTTCCGCTTATTAATGCCAATATTTTTGAATATGTGCATTGAATAGTGACTAATATCACGTAATAACATTCCCATATCTGAGCAGATTCTCAAATATGACAACATGTAACATATACACAGTATTAAAGAGGGACATGACGTCAATACCTCTGTGGATGACACGTTCGTGGATGGAAGTGTGTTAGTACAATATTGCACTGTTACTATGATGATGCCTTTAAAAACCTAAAATGACCAATATTTTTTTTTTGCAAATTCAAAATGCAAGAATTTTTTTTTATCAAATCCCATAATATTCACCTACTTATGCAGTTTAATGGGAGATTTCCTCGAGCTTTCCTCTTATTAAAGCCAATATTTTCGAACCTATCTGGGAGTTTGTCACTTTTGAAAGAATAATTAATGTGCATTGGGAAGGGCAGAAGGTGGGGGGGATTGAGGGGAGAAACAAAATGCTTTTAAAATTTTCTAAACACGTGAACCGGCGAAACTTTGAAGACTAAACTAATTATGGAAAGGTAAGTCGGACAGACAGACTCATCGTAGGTAGAGACAGGGTTGCAAGTTCAAGGAGTGCGGGGTCGAATTGTAGAGAATGAAAGTTTTGGGTGCAATATGTATATCCCAAACACGATTTACCATAGTTCGATTGTAGATCATGAAGGTTATGGATGCAAGATGTATACCCCGGACACGAGTTACCATAATTTGATAGCACTAATCCGCGAACCCACGTTCATAAAATTGGCTAAGTATGCAACCGAACGACAGTCGATCACTCATGATGTGAAGATATAGATGGATATGACAATTTTTCGAATCGTCACACCAGGAACCCGCGAGCACAACAACGTGACAAAGTGTAGAACCAAAAATGCATAATAAAGGGTAAGAACAAAAGGGAAAAATGGGCAAGTTTAGAAGAATTTTGATAAATATGCAAACAAACGACGGCCAGTCGGACTCGTGATGTGAATATATAGATGGAGACAACAATATTTCAATTGGCCACCCCAGGAACCCACGACTACAAAAACGTGGCAAAGTATAGAACCAGAAATGGTTAATAGAGCGAAAGAACAAAAGGTAAAAACAAGAAACTTTACAAGAGGAAAAAGAAAGGGAGAGAAGAAATTTATCGTTCATACATCAACACTTATTCCCATAACTATGAAACCATAGTAAGACACTAACCATGGGAAAATCGTCATCAACTATGAAATATAGTTGGAGCTCGACAAACCCTAGTTGAAGCCGTAAGAGATGCAATTTACATCGAATGCAAAATTTTGCATGTTATTTTAACTTAATAGTATTTTCTGGGGAGCCAACTGAAAAACAATGTACCAATAGATCCAACTACAGATGCAACACCCCAACATCGCAAATCTTAATCAAACAAGATCAACCAGAAAATTAAAACCCAGTTAAGAAGCACCAAAAGGCCCAACTGTAGCCGCAGGACCCAAACCCCGCAAAATTGAATCAAGCAACAATAAGAAGCATCCAGTGAACAAATAAGAAAGCACCAACCAGTTGACCAGGAATGTCGGTGAAGAACAATATTGGCCAAGTTCACTGCACACAAGATTGTATCGAACAATTCGGATGAAAATGTATTGCACAACACATATGTTAACCAAATAGTTCAGGTTGTGAGACCTGTCAAGTAAAATTCAAAGCTAGGGGGACCATCCAAAGGCCAATGTTCGACACAGAACCTACATCCATCACAGAAAAATTGATGCATTGCAAAAGGATATTGTATTTTCTCCTCACATACAAACATGTTTTGCAAGGGGATATCGACTCAAGGATCCCCAATAGTCCAATTTCCCACCTGCAAACTGTAAATAACAAGAGAAAATAAACACGACACCCAAACCCGCCCGTCAATGGGGAACGACAGAAGGGTAGTTCCAATAGTGGTTGTCGAACCCCAAACGTGCAAACTGCAACATGACCAATAGGAAAACAAGAAAAGAAACAATAGGAAAATAAGAAATTAGTGAACATGCAAGAAGTGAGAATGAACCAGTGAACCAACAATGTCGCTGAAGAACAATATTGCCCACATTGACTGCATAGAAAATTGCATATAAAAATAAATGAAAGAAATGTATTGTAGCTGACCTGCTAAGTAAACATTTAACGTTGTGAATCCTGTTAGGTAAACATTTAAGTCTGTCAGAACTGCTCTGTAAACATTTATAAAATATTACAGTTCCACATGTCTCTTACGTACCAAAAAAGCATTTATTATAATATTTTATAATATAAAAACTCAGAGAGACCGTATATGATCCAAAAACTTTGCATATGCTAGCATATCAAACATTGGGATAAATTTAGCCAACAGAAAATGCTAAGACAAACATTCAAACTAATGTTAGCATTAATCCACCTTTGAGCAATGCATAAGAAAATATATGATTCAAAAAGACCATAACATATATGGTACTTTTTATTATATAAAAATCAATGTTTTTAGTTCCCTAGTTCCAACAATAGATATCATGAAAATATTTGTAGTCGAAGAACAAACTAATATGAATTCAATGAATTATTGATCGCTATAGTCCCTTTATACCTTTGGCATGGACTAATAATAAAGGAGTTGCAGACTATATAACTTTTAATTATTGAGATTTTATGTTTGTTTTTTAAGATTCTTAAATAATTGATAAATGATTAATATATGCAAATTGAAATAATTAATTTTTTAAAGGTGGAAAATGAGGCTTTCAATTTGTACAATAGATAAATGAATATATAATTCTTTTTCAAACAATTATAAAATAAAATTTATAAAAAATACATAAAATTAAAAAATTAAAAAATAATTATAATTTTTTTAATAAATTAAATATGTTAGTTTAATTTTAATTTCAATGACATGATTGTTTTTCTTTTTTTCTCATAACGTTAAAATGGATTGATATTCATACTATAAAAATAAAACTATATAAATTATATTTAAATAATTTTATTATAAAAGTGAATTCATCTTATTTATTTTTAGAGTTTATTATTTTGTTATTTTAAAATGAAGAATTATTATTTTATATATATTTTTTATTTCTTTAAATAAAATTGGAAATATTAAATTTAAAAAAAAAAAAAGTATTTTCTAAAATGTATAAAAATTAAAATTAAATGGCTAACGCAATGTAAAATGGATAAACAAACCTCTCATAAATATTTAAAAACTAATTAAAAGCTAACAAAATAACGAGTTAAAAATACCTTGTTAAAAGAAAAAAAAGTGATAATATATACATAGAAAGTAAAAAACTTAATCTTATTTAAATTCCATTCTAAAATACTTTGGATGAAAAATTTAACTAAGAAAACTAATAAAAATAACATGAGTCCCTTCCAGGATTGGAACTCATGTACTTTAAGAAGCTCTGGAATGATTTTTCCAGAATTGTAAATAATATTGAAACTTTTATTACAAAGTAGGAGGTTATTATATTTTGGAAGGAATAGTCTCAAGAGTTAAATGACTTGTAAAAGGGACATCTAAGGAAATAGAATATTATTATGAAGTGAAAACTTTAAAATTGGGATTTTATATTTACAAGCTCTTTAATATTTAAGTTAAATAGGGTTTCTCTAAACCATAAAGTTAATCTTATTTCAAAAAGGGAATAATAAAATCTCTAAATTTATAGAACCATTATGATTAAACTTTGTTTAGACAATTTATATCAATATGGACTTATTTAAAAAAAGATGATTACAATATGATTAGAAAACCAGGGAAAAGGGGCTAAAGACCAATATGGTTGTAGAAGCTATTAGAAAATGATGGACCACTTATATGTTACTCTTAAGGTCATTGCAAAGGAATGTTGAAATAACAAAACCAATTTCTCTAGTTGCTTTGAATTTAGAGAGTTTTTGACAGGGTTACCAGAAATATACTTTCCACCCTCCATTAATTTTTTTCTCAATGCTATAGTGCTAATTCATAAATCAATGAATAATTTTTTGGTTTCACATAAAAAAATAAAAAATAAATCTTTTCTACTCCTATTATTTTATATGGAATTAAAATTTGGAGCTGAAGAATATTTAGAGAATCATGGGTTTCTTAATATAACCTTCAATCATAGTCACGTATAGCTAAGAGGGGTTGGCTGAAAAATTAAAGAATTAAAGATAAACCATTGGAGACTATATGAGGAGGTTGTGCTCTATAGAATAATGATAACATTAAAAATACTACTAGATCTAAATTTAAAGAGAAATCATGGTGTGAAAAAGAAATACAGTATAAGAGAAAATTAAGATACTATCAAGGGGTCAATAACCCAAACTAGAAGACCAAATATATCCTTGTGTTATATCTATTTTAAAGAAGAAAATCAACATTCCTAAAATAAATAAATAAATCTCATGAACTCCATAATAAAAAACCATTTTACAATTCCTTAAATGTCATGGAATGCAAGGATCATCATTTTTATGATACTAACAAAGTAACTAATGAAAATCATACATCTTAAAATCCCTGTATATATCTACATCACACTTTTACCATCTTAACTCAAAATTATAAAAAAATTGTAAATGTTTCTCTCTAAATCTTTTGAGGTACATAAAAAAATTTCTAAAACAAATTTGGTAATAATAATAAACATCATCATTATAATATAATTGAAATAGTTTTAAAATATTAAATTATAATTTAATATATTTATACAAATAAAATCTACAATTTCAATCAATTTAATAATAAATTTAAAAAAATAATAAAACATCTAAAAAGTATCTCAATGATCTTCTTATTTTATTTTGTTTTAAATGGTTTTATTGTCAAATTAAAAAAAAAACAATCATTTTAAATTACATCAAGTTACTTATAATAATTTTAATTTTAAATTACATTAAGTTCTAATAACAATCATTTTAAATTACATCAAGTTACTTCTAATAATTTTAATTTTAAATTACATTAAGTTCTAATTTATTGAATTATTGAATGTTATTGAAAAAACACTTACAATAACATCTTTTAAGAAAATATTGTGAAAAACGATTACAAATTTACTTTTTAGCATTTTAGATAATAACATATAACAAAATATAACATATTTAAATAATATATTCGAACTTATGTCATTTAATATTATTTTGGGAGGACAAGATAAAATATTTTTTTATTTTTAGGATTTTATTTTAAGGAATGAAATGTTTTTTATTTTTTTTTAAATTCAAACTCACCAAATTTAATAATGAAATTTGTAATGATGAAATTTTGTTGAAGTGTCTACATTTTTACGTGAATTATAAATAAGCAAAATTTAATCAATCAAATTAGGAATGATGAAATTTTGTTGAAGTGTGAACATTTTTATGTTTTTTTTAATTAGAATCATGTTAATATTACGAGAGTAAAGATTTTTTATTTTGTATATAAACTCACATAAAATTTAAGGCATTGTATAGTTGTTCTACGTTTTAGTCCTTGTCGCTCGAATTTGACAACATAAATCCACACAAAATCATATTTTTTTGTTATTTAAATTGTATTTTTGATTGCAGAAATTGATTCAGCGTGATGAAAAACCTCTAGAACAATTGGATTATATAGATTTAACCTGCTAATACAACAATATCTTGCCATATTTTGTGCAGATATCCCCAGAAAAATTGCTCGGAAATGGAAAAAAACGTAGCACATATAGATATGTTGATATTAATAGAGTTGATATATTGATGTTAACTTAGATTAAAAATTATGCTACATATTGTTGCCACTATAGACTAATTGTACCCATTGTTTTGGGCTACGATAATTGAACATATACCATGAAAACCTAAATCAAAGTTGAAATATTTCAACCACAAATGTCCATGGTCTTCAAATAAATTTGGAAAACTAACACCTCTGATGCAGGAGCATCGCCCACGTCAAGCGAGCCAACGCGGAAGTAGAAAAGACAGCTGGACAGCGCCAGCACAAGTTTTGAAACACCTTTATATTGTTGCGCAAAACATAAATGTGTAGAGTTAATGAAGCGCACTTATACATGTAATGGACCTTGAGCGGATAAGCTCTCATCCTTAGGTAGATGAGGCATTTAATAGATTTAATGTAAAGTAGATAGGAATTTAATTCTAGATTTGATAGTTTTAGAGCTCGAGAGGGAAACGGGATATAGACACCCTCCTTTGTGAATTGTATTATTATCAAGCATTCTGAAGAGAAGAGCACGCAGAGAAGCGCATGAAGAACTTCCATGTACAGACATTGAATTAATAGAAAAGCTTTGATTCAATTCCATGGTTGTGTTACTCTCTGTGTATCGTTGATATTCTTCTCATGTATGTTTGTTTCTTGCCATATATTTTCTTATATAGTCTATGTATGTGATTTCATGGTTAAAGTGAAGTCTGAGAGAACAAGGAGTTAGTTTCAATTGTTTCTCTAAGTGAGCCAGAGAATTCCTGCAAGGAGTGCAGTTGAATTTGTCTGCAAGGAGTGCGTGACTGCAGGGTTCAATTAGAGGAAACTTTTGTTCTAAATTCTCAAAAGTGCAGGTTTGGCACCAGAGCCGTGCAAGGTGTGCGCAGGCTCGAAGAAGTCTCAGAGTTGGGATTCTGAGCAAAGGAAGTGAAAGACTACTGCTGCAGGTGAGCGCAGAGTCGTGAAGACTTCAACACTTAGGCGTTGTTGAAGATTTTCCGCAAGGAATGCGTGCAAGGGATTCTTTCGGAGGGAATTGAAGTCGTGGAAGCTCAGAAGAGATAGGTCTTCGAAGTTGTCGAAGGACAGCGGAGAAAAGTTGTGTGTGAGCAGGTTGTAAAGAATAGACGCAGATTGACAGACAAGTCTCGTGGAGAGACACTTCTTGTTCGGGGATTGCATAAGGAGGAAAGTGGACGTGAAGTCCGGGAGAGCAGGGGCGTCGATCGGAATCACGAGGAGCGTGACTCTATTCGTGGATTGGACATATTGGTGTTTCGCGTGGAAGCGATTGAAAACTTGGCCGTGGAGATCCCGAGGAGTGAAGTTCCGAGGAATTTCGTAGATCGCGGGGACCAGGAGAGTGGGGACGTGGCAAGTGATCTCGGGACATCGGGTCTCGGGAGTTGAAGGGATAAGAGATTGGTCTCGCAAGTGGCGAGGATGCGAAAGAGCGAGATCGTGAGATCGGCATCTCTACGCATCGTGTATCGGCGGTTGGAACCGTAAGTGTTGATCGTCGTGAATCGCGAAGTCGCGATATAGCAAAGTTCCGATAGCGGAGTAAGGGAAGTCAGCGATTGACCGACATCTCGGGTCTCGGAGATCCGAGAGTCCAGGATTCAAATTCGAACTCGCGAAGGCGTGAAGTTTCGATCCTCCGAGTTTAGAGAGGGGGATCGAGTAAGGGAGAATTTGTGGGTAGATCTTCCGATAGGAAGACAGAAGAGTATTGTACTCTTTGGGCCGAGAGAAGAGAAGGTCCTGGTGTAGGCGACCGTGCTACGAGGGGTGCGGGTTGCGTCAGTTGTGGTATCAGAGTGGGGATTTCTTTGCTTTCTGTAGTAGAGAAGAGGATACATCATGCCGCCCAGAAGAGAAAGACAATCACCAGACCCAGAAGATAGGGAGGTGATAAGAAGAGGTAGACCAGCAGGGAATCCAGAAATGGAGCGGCAGATGAGAGATCTCCGAGCAAGGCTTGAGGAGATGGAGACAGCACAAAGACGCAGAGTTGGTGCAGGGGATCTTAGTGATTCTGAGGTCGAAGAAGAAGTTGGACATGAAGAACAGGTCACAGCAGAAGACGCATCGACAGAGTGGTTGATCAAAGCCATTGCAAGGATGGGTGTGAAGGCGAAGATGGATATCCCAGTCTATGAAGGGAGTCTGGATGCAGAAGAGCTGCTAGATTGGATAAGAGCTCTTGACACCTACTTCGACTATGAGGATATCGAAGAGGATAAGAAAGTCAAGCATGCAGTTATGCGCTTGAAGGGGCATGCAACATTATGGTGGGACGAGCTACAAGATGACAGACGCTGCAGAGGCAAGAAAAAGATCAAAAGATGGGATCGAATGATCGCGAAGATGAAAGCGAAGTTCATCCCAAGGGATTATCAGATCACACTGTTCAGGCGAATGCAGAACCTGAGACAGAAGATGATGACAGTCAAGGAATATACTGAGGAGTTCTACCGACTGAACATCAGAGCAGGTCATCGGGAGAGCGATGATGAGAAAGTTGTGAGATATCTGAATGGTCTGAGATACGACATTCAGGATGAATTGAGCATGCTGACCATACGAACTGTAGAGGATGCGTACCAGATGGCTCTGAAAGCCAAAGAAAAGTTGAGCCGAAAGCAAGGACAGCGAGGGCGAGGAAGAAGCCAACCAAGAGGCAAAGCAGTTTCCCAGTAAAGAAACCAGAAGCCCAAGGAGGAATGGAAGAAACCTCAGGGAAAGGTTGAAAGAGGCGGAACCTCACAGCAGAGGCAGCCATATGTTGAACAGAGAGGACAACAGAATGATTAGCGAGAGGATTATGCTGATACAAACACTCTTCCTCGTACTAGAGGTCGAGGTAGAGGCCGAGGAGGAGTTATCACATGTTTCACATGTGGGAAGAATGGGCACAAGACATTCGAGTGTCCAGAGAAAAAGAAAGATACAGGAGAAGCTCACATCACTGAAGTGCAGAGGCATGATGCTGAGTCAGAAGATGCAGATAGCGGAAGATCGCTTGGGATGCATAAAGTCCTTTTGACACCTGAGAAGGAGGTGAAAAGCTCAGTGAAAAGGACCAGACTGTTCAGAACAGCTTTCACAGCCAAGGACAGAAAATGCAAGGTTATCGTGGACAGTGGTAGCACGGATAATCTCGTTTCAGCCGAGATGGTGGAAAAATTAGAGCTGGAAACGACTGATCACTCGAGTCCATACAAAGTTTCGTGGCTACAGAAAGGACATCAGGTGAGTGTTACCAAACAATGCTTGGTTGAGTTAAAAATAGGGGGATATAATGATAAGATTTTGTGTGATGTTATTCCCATGGATGTATGTCATTTGTTGTTGGGTAGACCATGGCAATATGACAGAAATGTGGTTCATGATGGGAGAATGAACACATATACTCTGGAGAAGAATGGGAGAACCCATAAGTTGCTTCCGATAAAGGATAAAGAGGTGAAGCTGGAAGTAAGCAATACAATACTTCTCATGGGTGGGAAGGAGCTTCTCACAGAGATGGAGAAAAGGGAATATCCACAGTTCTTTATTGTCAGAAAACCGAAAATCGTTCTGACTAGCACAAGAGTGGATGATTTACCAGTTGAAGTTCAGGAACTGCTGGAAGAGTTCACTGACATCATAGTGGATGAATTACCTCATTCATTGCCACCGATAAGAAGTGTGAGTCATCACATAGATCTTATACCAGGAGCAAGTTTACCAAATAAAGCCGCGTACAGGTTGACGCCGCAGGAGAATGAAGAGGTCAAGAGGCAGGTCCAAGATTTGATGGACAAAGGATTAGTAAGGGAAATCTTGAGTCCATGTGTTGTATCGACAGTACTTAGTCCGAAGAAAGACGGAGGCTGGAGGATGTGCACTGATTCAAGAGCCATTAATAAAATTACCATCGGGTAGAAATTTCCACTGCAGAGAATGGATGATCTGATGGATTGCCTGAGTGGGGAAAATTATTTTTCAAAGATAGATTTGAAAAGCGGATATCACCAGATTCGCATGAGGGAAGGTGATGAATGGAAAACCGCATTCAAAACAAATGAAGGTTTGTATGAATGGCTAGTCATGCCGTTTGGTTTGACAAACGCGCCAAGTACTTTTATGAGGCTGATGAATGAAGTCCTGAGGGAGTTCATCAGGAAATTTGTTATCGTTTATTTGGATGATATACTGATTTACAGTAAATCAGAGGCTGAACATTTGAAACATTTGGCCATTGTGATGAGAAATCTACAACAGGAGAAGTTGTTGATCAACATGAAGAAATGTTCGTTCATGAAGACAGAGCTCATTTATTTGGGTTTTGTTATTTCGGCGAATGAGTTGAGGATGGATCCAGAGAAGGTGGATGTAATAAAGAATTGGCCATCACCGAGAAATGTGTTCGAGGTGAGGAGCTTCCATGGGTTGGCTAGTTTCTACAGAAAATTCATCAGGAATTTCAGTGGAATTAGCGCAGCGATGATGGACACAGTGAAGAAGCGACACAAGTGTTTTCATTGGACAACAGAGGCTGAGAAAATCTTCAATCTGTTGAAGCGGAAGATCACAGAGAAACCAGTGTTGGTGTTGCCAGATTTTCAGAAGACATTTCAAGTGAAATGTAACGCCAGTGGGTATGCCATAGGAGCGATCTTGAGTCAGGATGACAGGCCAGTTGCATATTTCAGCGAGAAGCTAAATGACGTGAAGCTGAAATACTCCACATATGATAAGGAATTTTATGCTATCATACAGGCGCTAAAAAAGTGGAGGCATTACTTGATCCCAAAGGAATTTATACTGTATAGTGATAATCATGCATTGCAGTTTGTGAGTCAATAGGATAAGTTGAATCATAAACATGCAAAATGGGTTGAGTATATGCATAATTTCACGTTTGTGATTAAACACATTTCGGGTACTGCTAACAAAGTGGTTGATGCTTTGAGCAGGAAATGTTTGTCGCTGCAGGAGTTTCGGGTCAAAACATTGGGTTTTGAAAACCTTAAGGACATGTATGCAGGTGATGCAGATTTTGCAGAAGCATATGAAGTAGCTGAGAATCCAGTTCTCAGAGATCGGAGTCCTTGGATAGATTATATGATCCAGGAAGGATTTTTGTTCAGAGGCAATCAACTGTGTATTCCAATTTTCTCCATGAGGGAGAACCTGTTGAAAGAGAAGCACAACGGTGGATTGGCCGGACATTTCGGTCAAGAAAAGACATTTGCCAAATTAAGAGAATCATATTTTTGGCCAGGCATGCGAGCGGATGTCAAAAGGTTTGTTGACAGGTGTCGAATTTGTCAGCATTTGAAAGGGAGAAAGCAGAATGTAGGTCTTTATCAACCATTGCCCATACTAGAGAAGCCATGGGAGGCGATAAGCATGGATTTTGTATTGGGTTTGCCGAGGACGCAAAGAGGAGTTGATTCTATCTTTGTGGTCGTGGACAGGTTTTCAAAGATGGCACATTTCTTACCATGCCAGAAGACCAGCGATGCGACACACATCGCAAACTTGTTTTTCAAAGATATTGCTAGACTCCATGGATTACCGAGAAGCATTGTTTCGGACAGGGACAAAAAATTCATAGGTCATTTTTGGAGGACGCTATGGAAGAAACTAGGAAATAATATAGCGTTTAGTTCTGCTTATCATCCTCAGACAGACGGACAGACCAAGGTGGTCAACAAAAGTCTGGGAGATTTATTGAGGAGCCTGGTGACGGAGCACCATAGCAGTTGGGATAATGTGTTTCCACAGGCAGAGTTTGCATACAATGATTCGGTGAATCGGAGTACAGGAAAAAGTCCGTTTGATATTGTATACGGCAGACAACCGAGAGGCGTTTCTGAATTGCGAGATTCAGAACAGACTGCGACTAGCAGCACTAGTGCAGGGGAATTCGCTGAGGCGATGTAGGAACTTCACAGTCAGGTGAAGCAGCGACTGATGAAATCAAATCAGGAGTATAAGCACATAGCAGATCAACATCGGAGACAACTTCAGTTTGAAGTTGGTGATCTAGTTTTGGCGCACTTAAGGAAAGAAAGGTTCCCAAGGGGAACATATAATAAGATGAAAATGAAGAAAATTGGACCATGCAGAGTCATGAAGAAATTCAGAGAGAATGCGTATGAGATTGAATTGCCGAATGGCATCGGGATATCTCCGATATTTAATGTGGTAGATTTATATCCATACAGGGCTGGAGAAGAAGACGCTAGAACTAAAGAACCAGTAATCCAGTGGATGAAACAATTGCCAGTAGCAGAGAATCCGCAGATGGAATGCATACTGGACAAGCGAGTGGGAAAAAGGACCAGAAGAAAGGAATATTTTGAGTATCTGGTCAAATGGAAGACCACCTAGTGGAAGATGCCAGCTGGGAAGGCGAAGCAGTGATACAGAAGCATGGACAAACCATGCAGGAGCTCATGGACAGGAACCCATGAAATTTTTTCGAGCAAGGGAGTATGATGCAGGAGCATCTCCCACGTCAAGCGAGCCAACGCGGAAGCAGAAAAGACAGCTGGACAGCGCCAGCATAAGTTTTGAAACACCTTGATATTGTTGCGCAAAACATAAATGTGTAGAGTTAATGAAGCGCACTTATACATGTAATGGACCTTGAGCGGATAAGCTCTCGTCCTTAGGTAGATGAGGCATTTAATAGATTTAATGTAAAGTAGATAGGAATTTAATTCTAGATTTGATAGTTTTAGAGCTCGAGAGGGAAATGGGATATAGACACCCTCCTCTGTGAATTGTATTATTGTCAAGCATTCTGAAGAGAAGAGCACGCAGAGAAGCATATGAAGAACTTCCATGTACAGACATTGAATTAATAGAAAAGCTTTGATTCAATTCCATGGTTGTGTTACTCTCTGTGTATCGTTGATATTCTTCTCATGTATGTTTGTTTCTTGCCATATATTTGCTTATATAGGCTGTGTATGCGATTTCTTGTTTAAAGTGAAGTCTGAGAGAACAAGGAGTTAGCTTCAATTGTTTCTCTAAGTGAGCCAGAGAATTCCTGCAAAGAGTGTAGTTGAATTTGTCCGCAAGGAGTGCGTGACTGCAAGGTTCAATTAGAGGAAACTTTTGTTCTAAATTCTCAGAAGTGCAGGTTTGGCACCGGAGCCGTGCAAGGTGTGCGCAGGCTCGAAGAAGTCTCAGAGTTGCGATTCTGAGCAAAGGAAGTGAAAGACTGCTGTTGTAGGTGAGCGCAGAGTCGTGAAGAGTTTAACACTTAGGCATTGTTGAAGATTTTCCACAAGGAATGCGTGCAAGGGATTCTTTTGGAGGGAATTGAAGTCGTGGAAGCTCAGAAGAGATAGGTCTTCGAATTTGTTGAAGGACAGTGGAGAAAAGTTGTGCGTGAGCAGGTTGTAAAGAATAGACGCAGATTGACAGACAAGTCTCGTGGAGAGACACTTCTTGTTCGGGGATTGTGTAAGGAGGAAAGTGGACGTGAAGTCTACAGTGCAGGCGGAATAAGTTCAAAGTCCGGGAGATAAGGGGCGTCGATCGGAATCACGAGGAGCGTGACTCTATTCATGGATTTGACATATTGGTGTTTCGCTTGGAAGCGATTGAAAACTTGGCCGTGGAGATCGCGAGGAGGGAAGTTCCGAGGAATTTCGTAGATCGCGGGGACCACGAGAGTGGGGATGTGGCAGGTGATCTCGGGACATTGGGTCTCTGGAGTTGAAGGGCTAAGAGATTGGTCTCGCAAGTGGCGAGGACACGAAAGAGAGAGATCGCGAGATCGACATCTCGGCTCATCGCATATCGGCGGTTGGAACCGTAAGTGTTGATCATCGTGAATCATGAAGTCGCAATATAGTGAAGTTCCGATAGCAGAGTAAGGGAAGTCAACGATTGACCGACATCTCGGGTCTCGGAGATCCGAGAGTCCAGGATTCAAATTCGAACTCGCGAAGGCGCGAAGTTCCGATCCTCCGAGTGCAGAGAGGGGGATCGAGTAAGGGAGAATCTGTGGGTAGATATTTCGATAGGAAGACATAAGAGTATTGTACTCTTCGGGCCGAGAGAAGAGAGGGTCATGGTGTAGGCGACCGTGCTACGAGGGGTGCGGGTTGTGTCAACCTCTCAATATGATTCTCCACATGTGATAATGTGATAAAGTTGAACATGGAAGAAATAACCTAGTCAAGAATCAATAATGAAATTCCTTGGTAGATGTAAGGTAATCCATTAATATTGAACAATGTGGAGAAGATGGAGTGAGAGGAAGGAGTTGGTTAGGGTTTGGGAGAAGTTTCAGGGGCTAGGGTTCTAGTTTAGAGGTGTGTATGGTGGGAATAATGGAGGCAGAGGGTCTAGATGTGATAGGGATTTAGGAGCGGAACGAATTGATTAAAATAATGAATAAAATAAACATAAAGATATGAAGAACACCAAAGATATCAAGTGAACAATATCTTCTATTGAATAAATGAAATAGGGTAGAACTGTAAAACTGCACAACTGAAACACTTGCTCAAATGGTGGTAGCTATATATGAGAAGAAATGTGGTTGCTACGCAAATATGTCTGAGAAAAATCCTTACAATGAGTCTCTATATTCCTTTTTAATATTAATCATGAATTCCAAAACCTTAGACATCCAAAAACGTAACCCTAGGAGATGAAACACCAAAATTTATATGGGCCCCTATGGGTAAGTTGGTACATCGACTTTCGAGGGTGGTAAAGTTTGAATATGACCTCTATTTTAGGAGCGTAATAGCCCATTGGAAAGGTCTTTCAAAGAAATACACATTACACTGTCAAGCTGAGAATCCTTCTACAGTTTGATTGTGGCGAGCCTAAAAAACATTATTCAGGGCCCCAAAATGGTCCTGGAAGTACAACAAGATGTACTGACATGAAAACATACAAAATAATCCAATTGGATTAGGTGGGATGCCACCAATATCCACCTGGAATATGTGTACGGCTTCAGACAACCTCGAAAGTGTACAACCCACAATTACAAAGAAGTACAAAAGAATGTGTTGAACTAAAACTGTTAAGAGGATCCAGTTGGAATAGGTGGGTGGTCACCAATATCCACCTAGATCAGGATGTTATGGTAGAAGGAACTAAGATATAGGAAACAAAAAATTCATTTAAGGATATCATAGATAGATGGAAAGGAAAGGCACCACATGACGTCCTTATGGTAGGGACTAGCAAAAGAAAGAAAATACCTGACCAACCTACCAATGTAGCAGGTACAAGAAAGAAGCCTAACAAAAAAATAAAGAATGGTTGTATGGTTAAAAAAGAGGAGAAAACGAGATATTAGGTCATCTAACCATTGATGGGATACTATATTCAATAAATGAAATACCATGAAATCATTGGAAAATTCATGGGGATCTGGGTCTCGGAAACGACATTGCTAGTGTGGATAAAAATGAGATGGAAATTCAAATGGGAAATAAGCTTAAAACTTGGGCACAAGGGATTTTTTACAATAATATTCACCTATACGGAGGACAAAAATTGAATCTTTGATGAAGGACTATATTTCTTTAACTCTACAGGGCTCCACCTCAGGTATTGGTTGAATCATTTTTCCTCGGAAAAGGAGGACTTCACAGTTTCCCTAGTGTGGATCAAACTTTACTCCATACCCCAGTATTTTTGGCACCTATAAACCCTGGAAGGAATAAGAAATACATTGGGCTCTTTTCTCAAAATTTTGGATATAAAAAAAGTAGCCAAGTATACATCCTATCCAAGAATATGCATCTACATGAACATGGCAACAACACTACGTAATTCAATCACTATACCATTCTAGGATGAAGAATGGGTCCAACCCATAGACTATGAGGATATCTCATTCAGATGCAGGAATTTCCATGTTCATGAGAACCTATTCCGAGACTTCCCTCAAAACACAACCCAGATGAATATAAAAGGAAAGGAGGAGAAGAACACAAAAGGATTTGTAAAGAATCCAAATAAAATAAAGGTGGTACGTAGAGGAAATATAAATATAGTGGAATGGACTAGGAAAGATGACAACAATTTCCATATCTTGGAAGAAAAATAAGACACAGATGAAGCATAGGAAAGGAAGAAATAAGGGACAAAGAAAGAAAAAAACAAACATGAAAACATGGATACCAAGCAGAAGGAAATAGAAAAACATAGAAAAATGGAGTCAAGCTTGGAAAACCCATGAAAGGAGATGGGAGAAATCCATATGCAAGACTTGGAGGATTCAGAAGAAGCCCAGGAAGAAAGAGTAAACGAGGATCACATCCAAGCATTAGAATCAGAATATATGGAAGTGGACATCCAGGCATTGATCACAATCCATGGGGAAAAAGAGTTTAACATTATGCAGGTGGAACAAATCCATTGGCTCCAATGAGAACTCTTCAGAATACATAGAAAACAACCATTGTCAGATAATCCATCCTCCTCATCAGGGAATCTAGGCATAATGTCAAAGCCATTAAATATGTTCTCATGAAATATTAAGGGTCTTAATATAATTTCAAAACATAGAATTCTTAGGAACAAACTAAAACAAGAAAATATGGACATAGTAATGTTGCAAGAAACCAAGTGTGACATGAAAAGTATGGAGATAATAGTAAGGAAGATCTAAAATCAATGTGATTTCATATGTGTGGAAGCCAATGGGGCTTCCAAAGAGATTTCCTTCCTATGGAACCTGATAAAAATCAAATTGGAACTAAGATCCCAATATAAATGGAAAATAACCATATCATGTAATATCATAGGGTTGACGGACCATGGGATAGTTACACAAGTATATAGACCCTAATCTCCTACAGAAAAGAGAGTTTTCTTGAGAGATATCTTGACTATAGGAATAAGTATGAAGGAGCAACAATGGATTGTGGGAGGCGAATTAAATATGATAATTTCCTTGGAAGATAAGAAAGCGGGAATAAGGCGGTTGAGATCAAAAGAAAAAACATTCAGAGAATTAATGGAGCAACTACACATGATAGACATCATCCCATCAGAAGGTCAATTTACCTAGAGTAACAAAAGATGAGGAAAAAATCATATAGTAGAAAGATTAAAGAAATATTCCTATTCTCATAAACGTTTTACCAAAATAAGCAAGCAGTAGATGAAGAAATCATGCCTTTTTACAGATATGACCATTGGCCAATATCTCTAAGATGGTTGGATGGGCTCTGGCCCCACTCCAAACCATTCATATTTGATAAATTTTGTATGTGAGACCCATAATTCCTACAAAATATAGATCATTGGTGGGGATACGACCAAAATATGTATGGAAAAAGATGTACCAGTTCCAATAGAATTTGAGACATATAAAAATTAGCCTAAAGAAGTCGAATAAACACGTATTTGGGAATATCCATGAAGAAAAAATAAAATTGGAGGTGGATATGAAACGAGTGCAAGGAAAAATAAACCAGGATGGTTTGTCACCAAAAATTCAACATCTTAAATCAACCCTTAGAAGGGAGTTAGATGAAAGAATCAAGCAAGAGGAAATCATGTTGTGACTGAATTCTAGGATGTTCTTGTGCAAAGAGGGAAACAAGAATATCAAATTCTTCCATAATTCCCTCCTACGACACAAGAATCATAACTAGATTCACTATCTAAAAATGAAATAAGGGGTGATGGTTGAAAGGCACAAAGACACCAGACATATTCTTAGAAATTACTTTAGTGATCTGCTATCCGAGCCCCCTCAAGGGAGAAGGGAAACTACTGACCCACTAAATTTTTTTATTCTAAAGTTTGTATTGGAATATCACAATAGAGGTGACTCTAGTAGAGGTAGAAGCGACAGTGAAAGAAATTCCATAGGGGAAGGCTCCTTGGCCAGATGAAATCACATCTGATTTCTTCCAAGCGTGTTGGAGTATTATTGGAAAATATCTCTAGGAAGTAGTGGAATAATCCAAGAAATCTCAAACAATATTGAAATCCTTCAATGAAACACTCTTGTCTTTGATCCCAAAGGAAAAGGAAACAAACAATGTAGATAAGTATCGACCCATATCTTTATGCAATGTTGTATACACAATTATTTCTAAAACAATTAGTAATAGATTGAAAGCTATCCTACATGAAATCATCTCCCTTGAACAAAGGCGTTTTGTATAAGGTAGGACAATTTTGGACCGTATTGTTATTTCCCATGAAACCATACACTCTTTTCAATATGCGAAAAAACCTGGGATGCTCATAAAGCTTGATTTATATAAATCCTATGAAAAACTAAATTTGGACTTCCTCAAAGTCATTATGGGGGCCTTTGGCTTCGATCCTTCCTTGATTCATTGTATTTTGAACCTGAATTCCTCAGATTTTTTCTCTATCCTCGTAAATTTCTCTTCCTCTCCTACCTTCAAAGTGTCCCGGGTATTAAGGCAGTGAGATCCCCTATCCCCCTACCTCTTCATTATTCTCGTTGAAGGTTTAGGGATATTTATGAAGCAAAACATGAGGGAAGGGAACCTAAATGTTCTAGTAATATCCTCTCATACAAACCCCTTTTATTATCTCCAGTTTTTCGATGATACCCTTCTCCTAGGGAAGCCCACAATGCAGGAAGCCAGAGCCATGAAGAAAAATCTTGACATTTTACTTTCCGCCTCAGGCATGCAACTCAACATAGAAAAATACAATATATTCTTCTTTAATACCTTGGACATTATCCAACCTTGAATAACCATAAATTTTGGTGTGCAACGATCCTCTATGCCCTC
>ML800382.1:233070-249989 GCA_009831015.1 Picea engelmannii
TCATAGATTCCTCTTTCTACCAAGAATAATTTTTCTAATCAAATCGATTCTAATATGTATGTTGGTTTATTTGTTCTCAATTCTGACAGTGCTCGTGCACATCTATAAGAAAATCCGATCAATCTAGAGAAATTTTCTATGGGAAGGAATGAAAATAGAAAAAAAATGGGCCTTGATAGCCAAGGAAAATCTATGTGAACCAAAATCCAGAGGCTTAGGACAAAAGACCCCTAAAGGTTGGGCTAGGCCCTGGCAACAAAAAAATATTGGACATGGATTAAAATCCCAAAAGCGTTTTGGTTCAATAATTGGTATTGGAAATATTTCAGAGACATCAACCCTCTAGACTGGATCAGTTTGGAGGGAGACATGACACAATCGATAATATAGAACTATGATGTGAAAAAATAGACGCTTTGGAAAAATTAGAGTTTTGGGGAGCTATGCGATGGCCATTTGGCCCTTTTTTGGGAGGATGCATGGGAGAAATGTCTAGATATAATTTGATACAAATGACTATAGTCATTCAAAGACAAGATGATTGTGATAGAATGAATGGAGGTTGTTCAATATTGTTAGGATAACCCACATCCTATCATAGTTTGAACAATATCTTGGATCCAATCAGTTAACTAGCCTATCGAATGGAATGAGCCACCTAGTTAGGGCATGGAGGAGATCCTCAAAGACTACCCCCCTCCCTTCAGGAAGGGTCAGGATGTCCTTATATGGGGGAAAAATGGGGATGGTAACTTCCACATCAAGGAAGCATTCTAAGAAGCACTAGGACTTGGGAATGAGCCCAAAAGGCTAGTTTAGACCAAAGTCTATAATTCCCAACTGTGGCCCAAAGTAACCACCTTTCTATGGATGCTGATCAACAAAAAATCTCTTACATAGGACTGAATAATAAAAAGAGGGTTTGAGGGCCCTTGAAGCTTCATATTGTGAGATCAAGAAAAAGAAAACCTAAACCATCTCCTCAAATCATGCCCTTTAGCTTTAGAATTATGCGACAAAGGGGCCTTGATATTCATAATTTCAAACTGGAAAAAACAGGACATCATTAATATAATCAAAGTCTGGAACAATAATCCTTACCAAAATGAAATTTTGAACGGAGCATGGACCCTCTTCCCAAACCTTCTCTATAATATTGGAAAAACAAAAACAGAAGGATCTTTTGAAACCAACATCCATCTCTGAATATTCTCTAGAAAGGGGTTAAAAACAACTTAAGAGAAACCATTGCTCAAGTACCATGGGAGGAAAAGTACCTGAAAACAACGGGAAGCGAAAAATATCTGTTATCCATGTGGAATCCATATAACGTGAAGAATTTTCTCCGCCAAACGATCAACCATGGACCGCGACACGCTAGCAGAGACACATGGGAACCCCCCCTTTCCCCCGCAGCACAAAGTTTCTTTAAAATCAACTTTGATGGGGCTTCTAGGGGAAATCCATGACCTGGGAGAGATGGTGGGATTTTCAGGGATGCCTAGGGAGAGATTGTTAGCTTGTACGTTATCATATTAGGATAAAACACCAACAATGGAGAGAAATTATCCGCTTTACTGATGGGTATGAAAATGGTTAAAGAGAGGGGTATTCGGCGATTTTAGCAGAGGGAGAATCCAAAATTTTGGTATAGTCCTTAGGAAATATCATCAATAGAGCCTTGTTGGACAAGGTCTCGAAAACCACGATATTTTTAGATGGGATTATGGAGGTGGCATGCGATTGTTGGAGTTACTTCACACACACCTAGGATTTATTTTTCCTAAGGTTTTTCCTTTTTTATTAGTCATAATTATTCATTATCCAGTCTCCTATATTTTAGGGGAGAATATTCCACCTGGAGAATATTCTCTTTCAGTTGAAACTTCAATTTGACTAGTTGAGTTGAGTTTAGATGTTGCATTGGTTTTCTCACCATGCAACATTGGGATCATCACCAACTAATGAAAGCTTTCCTTGGGATGATCATATACTGTCACATTACCCTTGATTCCATGATTTAACTCCTCACTACTCTATGTTCATTGAGTTAACTGAAGACTAGTTGACTAGTTAACTCAACTAGGTGGAAGTTCACTCCCGTAACTGCCTGAGAGACTAGAATAGGTGGAACTTCACTCCTGTAACTATTGGTGTGTTTCCAGGTATGCACATACAACATGCTAAGTTGGAAATATATGGAGGAGCATACCAGCCCAAAGATAAGCTGGAGGAAGTTGGAGTTGAACCAACACAAGAGGGGCTGACAGAAGCTAATTTGTCAAAGGACGAAGCTGAGAAACAACTCAGTGATGAGACTATAGAACTAGAGTCTACAGTAGGATGGAATGATAATTCCAAAAAATAAGAAAACAACATGGGGGATCAAGATGATCTTCCCTTTGACGTGGATGAGGAAGTGTAGTGGAGAAGATTGCCAAAGAGCCAACCGACATAATAGCTGGAAGAGGTCATTGAGGAGTTAAGGAGGCTCATGTTGAGGTCATCAAAAGAAACTACCAACAAAGAGAAGCTAAGAATAAGGAATCTTGCAAGAGAAACAGGGAAGAAACAACAACAATGACAAAACAAAGGAGCAAGAGGACAACTCTAAAGGAGAGTTTGGGATCCAGGGGGATTTCAGTAGTAGAGAAGAGGAGATCATGAGAAAGAGCTCATGATTTTACCAATAGTGGAGTATGATGCAGGACCATCACTCCACCTCAGCAACGTGCTATCATTCCATCTCATCAACATGCATTCAAGGAGGGGAGAGGCACCAACCCTCTCATTTTCCCCTCATTTTCAAATTTCAAATGAAAAATTAAATGCATTGAATGTTGTCAAGCTAGAAGAGCCAAGCTATTTCCTTTTTACAGGCTGGAGATAAGGTTTCCTTTAATAGCCCTGAGTTGTACATATCTTTAGCCTCACCTCAGATGTGAGATATTGATGTTAATTCAATGTAATTAATGAGATTTAGGTATCTTGGAGGGAAAGGCCTGAGGAGCCCCTCTTTGGTAAAAATATCTTTGTATCAAATTTCATTATGAAGTTAAGGGGAAGGAAGTAAGGAGAGAAGAGAGTTGGGACTCAGTTGTAGTCCGAGCTCAAGCATTGTAATTAGTATTATGATATTAATACAAAATAATAGATTTCTCTATTTATCAATTTCTATGTGGTGAATGTTTACTTTATGTTGAGTGTGTGTCTATGAATGTATGTTGTGGATGTGTATGAATAGTTTCCATCTGTAGGGTGAAGATATATTTCACTCTCTTTGAGAGTTTATTAAAACATTCTAGGTTCTTGAGGATAAGTGCAAGGAGTGCATGACAGAGTGTTGGAAACTTTGTGAGCCAACACAAGGAATGCATATCTGGACTCTACTTTGAGTTCAAAGGAGAACATTCTAGGAGGGAAAAATGGAATAGTTTAAAGTTGCAGAGAGGAGCCTCAAGGTTACTGAATATGTTGGAGGATAGATTGTGCAGAGGAGGCACAAAGAGACAAGGTTATTGAATACCCTAGAGGAAAGTCTGCGTAGGAGTAAGCGTAGTAAAAAGTTGCTGAAAATTTTGTAGAGCTCTGCAAAAGGGCATTGAGAAGGTGAAATTGTGTAGATGTGAACTCTCTTTTGAGTTATGGGGAGAGAAGTGATAGAGGAGGACACCGAAAAAGTTATTAAAATCTCTTTAATCTTAAAAAGGAGTGCTTTAGCAAATGTTTCCAAGAGGGCACATATATCCCCTCGAGGAACAAAAGGGATGGAGACCTTTGAGGTCTGAAAAGTTGAAGCTCAAGGTGAAACAGATTTCTTGAACACTCTGGAGGAATAAATGTGCAAGGAGTGCACCAGGACAAAACTTAGAAAAGTGTTGCAAGAAGGCATTTGAAATATTTCATCAAGCATAAAGAGGGCGCGGAGGTGTGATATTTTTTCAAGTTCAAAAATCTCAAGGAGGACAAGCGTAGAGTGTGGGAGGAGGGCACCAGAAAATCCTTTTAAGGACGTATAAGGGTTGAATCCCTTGGAAATTCGAGCAAGATAAAAGATGGGGAGGAAAAGAACAAGTCAATACTCAAAGTAGTCGAGCTCGTAAGAGAAGTTTCAAGGTCCAAAACCTTTGAAAACTTAGATATTTTCCCAATTTCAAGAGAAAGTGAAAGCTCAAGAGGAAGAACAATAAAAGACATTGAATCGAGTTTTAGGGAGATATATGGACCACTAGATCCACATCCAAATAGAAGGAGTGTGCAGAGGAGGAGAACAGATTATATCCATCAGATATGGGCACGAAGGACCAACAACGATTGGATCCAGGTAAGGTGCACGCACCTTAATATTTTCAAAGTGCATAGGATAATGGGACATTCGAAGTCCCTAAGTCCCATAACCAGTCAGGACCATCCATTGTACAGGTTGACAGGTAGTGGAAGATCAGAGAATAGTTTGGGAGGAAGAGATTCAAAGAAATCGGGTGGAGCAAACACCATTTTCTGTCGATGTCGCGAAGGCTCGACATCCTAGTTGTTGGAGATGGGAAGGGCATGTGGAAAAGATCCACAAACTTTGTAGGAAGAACCCTTTGGAGAAATAGCAAGGAGGAGTAACCAAATCTCCTGAAGGCTCGAAGGCTAGAGCCGATCTCAATAGTCAGTTGAGAGAGCCGCATGGCGTTAGATCCAGAGGTCTTGTGTAACATCCCTGACAACCAACAGGCCGGGCAAAATGACCAACATGACACTTCACTAAACTCTGATAACGCTACCCAAACACCTTGGCCTTCCAACACAGCGGGTAATGCTATGACGAGGATTCGTACATACATACATATACATACATACATACATACATACATACATACATACATACATACATACATACATACATACATACATACATACATACATATATATATATATATATATATATATATATATATATGACATGCATTTTAATGAAGTTAAAATGCTTATTCACAATAAACACATAATTACTTCTACCATACAGATGCAATTGAGATTAACAGTAAGTCCACATGCAAGGGAGCACATGATACATTTCAAGTAATCCAAACATGCATAAAATACATAAGTAAAAACAGAGATGATACTTATAATTTAGTTGGAGTAAATCCACCAACTGTGTGGAGACCTTCCACAAATCTCCCAGCCTTAGACTGCGCTACTCATCACTCTCAACAGTAGTTCATCCCCGAGCTGGGACTAAGCTCCACCGCGAAAGGGAATTCTAGGCTTGGGAAGGACAACAAGGAAGTTGCACAAATCAATAGGAAGGATATTTTATCCCAGGATCCACTTATGCCCAAAACACACAGACCCAAATTCCCCACACACCTTCTCCACCCTAGGAGGATACACCTTCACTAATACAAGTCCATCGGCTAGTACACCTCCCTTACCTTGGGCTTCAGCAATAGGCTGGACCAGAAGTCTCAGGGTATTGTGGCTGGTACAGGAATCCCTTTGAGGAGAACTCACCTCCCAACAGACTCTCTCATCTATGAGAGTTTCTCACAGGCCTAATAACCTGCCTCTTCAATCAGTCTTCGAATTAGCTATAGTTGGGTACATATGATAGCAACAACAACAACAACAACTGCGAAAAATGGGTATGGACACCCCACAAGACAATAGTCAAACACTAGGACATATCAAGGCTCAGTAAGAAATAGTCGATGACATCAAGCCTCACTCTGTCAAGGAACTACATGGCCGCACAACCAAGAATTATTACACAACACTGCTCAGACAACAGAAAAAAACAACTCAAAATGGTTCAGGTACGAACTCGGCTCTGTGGTGTAGATAGACAGGGTTCACTGAATTACACAGGTTGGCTTTCTGTTCTCATTTTCAGAGATGTGTGGTTATCCAAGATTGACCACCGAGGTCTTAGGTTCAGACAGAGGATGGAAGAATGGACTCACAAACTCACGCAGAGTATGGCAGAATGACCAGTGAACTACCAACACAATTTGACTCACGGGTTACTGGTTCCAGAGAGCTGTGATGGATGGCCCCCCCGATTCACGGTTAGATAGTGGGTCGAGAATGGCAAGCCAACCCCCAAAATAGTTGATGCTTCAACTTTTAACTTCATGAGCTTAGGTTGACACTTGTCTTCCTAGAGCTGCATGTGCTCCATTTAGCCTACGTCCCTAGCTACCGGGAACTTTGGATAACAAAACATGTCGTGTCCACCTTAGTATTCAGGAAATAATATTAAAATATTATTCCTCTAGAGGTAAGCCCTCTAGATTATCCCCTAGGCCCACATACTTATCCCCCTCCCTTGCCCAACCTTGTGGAATCTTATCCCCCCATCACTCTTTCTTCGTGGTCGGTCTACACACAACGATGTTTTTATATTAACAAAAGGCATAGTTACATTTACACAACAAGCTCCTGGCCTTTAACACCTAGGCTCTCTGACTTACTTGCACATAGGCTTGTCATCTTACAATTGCTCAGCTCACTAGCCTACAAAACATGTTTACAAAACATAGATATAACTGGGGCTCGTCCTTAGGGTATTACAATCCCCTCCCATTATTTTTTCACTGTCCTCAGTGCAACTTACTTACACATATATAATTGAAAAATTCTTTGAAATTTCCAAGCTTTTGCTATTGGAAGCCCATTATCCAACTTTACTTTCAAGCACCAATTCTGGTATCCATACTACAGTTGAAACTCAATTGCTCTATTTCATAGAGTTTCTTCAGGAAAGCATTTAACTTATTGTTCCTTGTTACATGCTTCAATTAAACCTCATTGAAAGCACCGAATGGTTGTATATCCACGATGTTCCATCCATTGATAAACTCTCAGTAGTGCCACAACTCTATAGATGTAAACACTCTGCTCGTACACCTATTCATTCAGAAGAAACATTAGAACATACATGCAATATATTACAGGCAATTCTAATAACATTATAACATGTATATGAATTACGAGATACATAGCTTACAATGAATAAATAATTGATACTTATCTTTTGATTGAGAAGACTTCCATATCAACATGGTCTAGGCCAAGGTAGAAAACCTCAGCAGCATTCCAACCAATGGTCTCTCTTCCCCACATGCCTGTCCCACCCCAAGAGGGTGCACCTTCACTATCACAAAGTCCATCGGATGTTACACCTCCCTTTCCTTGGGCTTTAGCAACATGTCGGACCATAATTCTTAGAGAACCATGGCTCGAGGAATTCCAACTGCCCTCAGAGGTCTCCAATCTACATCTTCCTCGAGCTACTCTTTGTAGTCAACAATCCACTTTAATCAACATCATCTCATATGCATCACCCACATGTAGTTATCAAGAGAGAACATAAAAGAATTCATTTAGAAACTCAAACTTAGTTCAAATGGAATTCATCTTTTCCCCAAAACATGAAATTCTATTTCATATTTCATCTTGGTTGTTGCCATATTATGAATGCATCCATCCACGTGGTTTTCCACGGGCATCAAACTGCATACCATTTTTCCTATAATTCTTCAGCTTGCATACAACCAACAAATTGTTAGTGTTTGTTGTACATCATATTCAATTGCAATATGTACAAAATCTTATGTAGTGATATTAGAATTTCCTACACCTAGAAATTCAATCACCATTACCCAATAATTTAATAAGCTAGAACGACTCGTCATTCTATGCATATGCATGTTCACAGTAATATATGTAAGTTCATTACTTATTTTTGTGAACATGAAAATTTTCCTTTAGTCAATGCTCATGTGACTACTTGACTTGCAACTTTCCTGTTGTAATGTCCAACAACTTTTGAAATGTCCTCATCTTCATGAATTCACAACATTTCAGTTGTTAGTAACAATTATTTCCATGCAATAATATATATGCATGTACTTACAAAAGTCATTTAGCCATTGCATTTAATATACAATTCTATCACTTACTATGCATGAGTGCAATTCTCAATGCATACTTATTCAGTGCACCTTGCATTGAATTACATAATTCTCTTCATCTTAGTCATGTATCTCACCATCCATAAGTTGGAATTCTGGCCAATGTGTTGACACATTCTCCACACACTTTCTATTGTCTTCCCACTTAATTGGATGCCTTCCTTTTCGAATCAAACACTACACCAAGAATATAATTCTATGGTGTTCATTAGTGTTAGCAAAAAGGTTGCATCCCAAGCTTTATTTAAAGGTAGGAAGCTTTTAGTACCTGTGTGGCTCATAACCTTTCCATATCCAACTAGGTCCTGGTCTCATACATTTCTAGCTTACTAGAATTCATTCTTATAACAGTTCTTATATTTTAATTCTTTGGTTATTACTCCATAACCAAAATAACATGACATTCTACCATGTCAATGTGTGCATTCAGAAGCGAAAAAGATTTGAATTAATACATGACTCGAGCCTTTACCACATCCAGTGGTAAGCATTCAATAATATAATCATGTGATTTATAAAATAAATCTGGTTGAAGAAATTCTTACCTAAATCTCCTTTCAACAATTATGCAAAAAGAGTAATAAAAACTCATACCTGCATGATTTCCATTAATAAATTTATACTACACAAAAGTCTGATGGTAGTAGAAGCTTTCATTCTTCTTTTATAAAACTTATAACCAACACTTTAGCTCTTTGTTTCTTCCCTCCTTATGCAACAACATCAACAACAACACTTGAAAACACACAAGCATTATTTCCTCTAGCTCACCCAACTATCCATAATCATACTAGCTGCCACAGAAATTGCAACAACTTCTTTCCCATGTGCAACTTTTCCTTGTTGATCCCATAAGTCTTCAATTCTTCCCAGATTCCTGGATGTTATTGTGCTCTCATTGTAGTCACTATACATGACTATTTCTTCCCTGATCACTTTCAACGCAGTGCCCCTACCACAGCGAGGTCTGTTGACCTCCTGGTCAATGTATCTTTCCAAATGCTTAGTCAGATTGACTCTTCGGGCTTTTGCTAGACCCCTATTAATATTACACATGTATCCTTTCCTTTTGTGTGCATGTCCTGAAAAACCCACGGTCTATTCCTGCACGCTTCCAAAACTTGAAGTTTCAGGTGCTAGCCCCTTTTTCATTATCCCTTTCCTTCATAAGACCTTGGGCTATGACCTCATGGAAAAATGTGATTGCAGGCATGGGCAAGAGTGGTTTTAGGCCAACCTGATTTTTTCCCCGAAATTCACCACCCGCTACCATGCATCACTTTGTTAAAACCACAGTATAAATTGCAGCCCGCTCTCATATTTTTAACATCCGATCAAGTTTTGGCTCTGCAATCCAACTCGTCTATCGATCTCCAATTCCTTGATGATACCTCTTGATCCACAACTGTTGTTTATTCTTTACCTTTTCTACCTTCTTTCCTCCTTCCACACGAGATCCCAGATCTACATGATCTGTTGATATGTATCTCCCTTCCAAATCAACGACTACAGTTGATTTTGTCTCTTCATCCCTCGTGAGTTTCAACTCTCAACTATCTACTTTTCCCCATATGACAACCTTCCAGAGTGGAATATCTATTGACACTTTTTCTCAACAATCGGATGGTTCTGATGAACTTCGACTCTCCAACCTTCAGGAGTTCTCACATATCCTCACACACAAATGTCTGAAGTGAATTTCTCCGTAGTGATAGATCTTCTACCACGCATCCTCTCCAAATCAACGACCCTGATTCTCTTCGAGACTTCGGTTCTTTCCAATCAAGACCATATCAGCAGTCCTTTGACCTCCTCTTCAATCAAATATCGAGATCTCCTTCGAAACTTTAGGACTTTGACAACTCCACTCTCTTACATACACAAG
Source organism: Picea engelmannii (assembly GCA_009831015.1). Lineage (NCBI taxonomy): Eukaryota > Viridiplantae > Streptophyta > Pinopsida > Pinales > Pinaceae > Picea > Picea engelmannii. The sequence continues at coordinate 242,923 of ML800382.1, forward strand.
GGTTAAGTCTCGTGTGATTAACTCTAGATTCAACAGTTGTTGCTCCTTCGTGCTAAGATCCAACAGATGGGATCTGTTCCTCTCTTCTATGCTTTCTTTTTTCTAATCGACATTGATATAATGGTCCAGGCTCCTCCCCACAACTGATTCAACGACTGTTTTCTCTCCTCCTCTTAATATTTTGACATCTTTTGTCTTCAAAGATTTTTTCCATGTTCAAAGGCTTCGGCCTTTGACCTTTCTCCTTCTAGTCTTCCTCTTGTATCTCATCTTCTCTCTCGTAAGTGTTATCTCTTACAAGATTTAGGACTTAGAATGAGTCTGTCTCCCACACACTCCTTGCGTTATCTCTTCTGATCTTCTCTAAGGTTAGATTATGTCTTTCAACACACTCCTTGTAGAATTTTCTCTGCACTCCTTGCAGGAATGCATTCAATTGATACATATAGAAACAATAATACACCATAGAATTGGACCAAATAATTATTATATTTCTTCAAGTGCTTCTGTATATGGTCTTCAACAACGACAACTTATCTGTTCATACAATCCTCTCTACTCTCTTCTCTACCTAGCATTCACATTTTATGTGCAAATATTGTCACCTGGATTGTCTTCCCCACATAATTCCATTTGGGGTTTCCATGTTGCTTATCAAACCCAACATCTGATCCAATGACTCCTAAAAAATCTTATATGTAGAATAAATAATTTTCCCTGTCCTTCTTCCTTCTTTCTTCTATTTGAAGACATCTCTAGCACTTTTTCTATTTTACTGTAACCATTACATCTGGAATCCTCTTTCTAAGACCTTTCCATTCTCAGATTCCTTGCTCAATTCTTAGCCTTAGGAAGAAATCTACGATCCTTTAAAACATGTGCTTCTTCTCTGATTCACTTCTTGTGCAACAATCTCTTTTCTCTGAGCTAATGGCTCTTAGATCTTTGTTGTACCCTATCATAAAGTTCCCAAGTCTTCAGTATTCTTTTCATGATGTTTCAAACCATATGAAACCCACTTGCTTCCTTCCTAACCCCATTTCCCTCATTTAACATAGTTTTCGAGCACTATCCCTCATTTTCTTTGAGGCCTCAACTCGCATGGGACCACAGTTGTGATCAAGTGCTAACAATTGGGCACTTACTTGGGCCTTCGACTTCGGAAGTTTTCAAAGAAAACACAACAGACCCTTTGAGTTCTGGATTAATGAACTCAGGAAGTAGGGTGGATCAACCATCGACTACTACCCAACATCCAATGACTGACACTCACTATGGAACCTCAACCATCTGAGTTATGGGATTTCGAGTCTTCGGGACTTCAAAGGATTTCACATCTGCACATCCCAAACCATTAATCTCCTAACATTCCCATGTCACCTTTTTTGACATCATTACGTCACATCTCTTACGTTTTCCAATTGCGGGGGATGTGGTAGCGGTTTCGAGTAACCCACCTTTCATCCTGCAATTCTTCTTATGCTGACATGTAACCCCTCGGTGAAACCGTGGTTTGGATTTTGGGACTGCCTTGGATACTTAAATTCCATGAAGCTTGGGTCCCCACAATGCCTTCTGGCCATTGATCTTGATGTATCATGATCAACTACAATGTGGGTCCTCTGACCTTTAACTACATTACGTAATCTTGGGTCCCACTAACCATGCTCATACGAAGTGCCACATGGAAGAATACTAGGGACTGACTCATGGCCCAGCCAGATGGGTGTCAGACGTCACGTTTGTAAATTCTAAACTTGTACAATATCTATTGCAAACAAATATTCAAAAAAAGAACATAAAAGATACAATGGAAAATACAAACATTACACAGATATTTTTTCCCCTGGAAACCCAAACTCGGAAAACCAACATATTCTATATTCATTCATTGTGTTACAATGTTTAGAATACAAAATACATATAGGAGCTAGTGGCATCCAAAACCCTAACCCAATGACCTGGATTAGTCCAATGCCCTAATTCCTTAACCATAAATAGAAAACCATTCACAAAGAAACCATTTGTCGAAAAACTAGCTAAATATAATGCGGTCCCGAGGTAGAAAAAATGCGGTCCCGATGCAAAAAAAAAATTTGGGGGGCTCTATTGTAGGAAAATCTCCCTATGGACAGGTAGATTGCCTCAAAGAGCTAGACCTTAAATCTAAGATAGAAAGTGCTTAACGTGGACACTGACTTCCTTTCAAATCTATACAAACCAATACATGAGAAGGAAGGAGAATAGAGGTACCTTTTTATCGACGTTTGTCCCTGCACGCTCCGAGTTGAGATCCAATCTTTCGCTCCTCGTTGAGTCCTGTAGACAAAAAAAGTACGACCGCTTCCTACTCTATTGATATTAGCTTGAAAACAGATCTATCTATCAACGATAAGTTCATGTAAGATCAAACATGAGCTAGAAAGAAACAGGCCAAGCGTGTCATATTGATGAGAATAACAACAACAATACTTACAATCGTAGATGCGAAAGAGACAGCTTCGTCAAGTCCCCTTCGTCTAACCCTTGCTCGACAGATCCACAACCTGGATGATAGCAGCTTCACTGATCACTCTCCTTCAGTTGACTGTGTGTTTCCTATGAGATCATAGGTTTCATGCTAGCAAATCTTCCCCCCTCTCACCACCATGGAGCCTGCTTATATAGGTTAAGAAAGGATTAACCTCTTGAGTTATATTTAGAACAAGTTGAGGAACCTTCTCCTTGGATCAAGGATCTCCTGATGGAACCAAGAATTCGAGTACAACTGCCTTCTAAACTTGAAAGATCCTTCCCTTATTCTCCTCAACGAGTCAACTACTGCGTCAGATTAGACAACACTCCCTCAAAAGGGGTATCAGGGCGCTGTAGCGCTCCCTAGGAAGCTTGAGGGGAGCGCTCCAAAGATGGATAACACTCCTTAGCATTATAACACTCCCTGAGACCTTATAGGGGGGCACCAGTGCTCCTAAGGATGATGCAGAGGAGCACTCACTTTCCAAACCCTTGTTTAAGAGCTCCTTTCAGGTGATAAGAGTTCTTTGACTTTAGTTAATCATTCTTCCTCCTCCAAATCAAGTGTCTGAGTTATTCTAGATGTCTTCTTGGTGTTGTAATCATAGAAGTATGCTTTGTTTGATGTTTGTGACACTTGCGACAGTTGAGAGGATCATGCGACACTTACGACACTTGTCAAAGTGAGAAATATTGAGGTGTAACAGATTGCCCCCCAAAGTATGAAGTTAGAAGATGCGAACTGATAACTGAAATTCTTTGTAGACATTCAAGAAAGGGTATAGACTCGGAGAACCTGGTGGAACATGCACACAAACATCCAACAAATATCATGACATATTTCAAAACCCAAGGCAGGCATACCTATGCTTGGGTGATCAAGACTTGCAAGATATGGCCGCCATAAAATACACTGCAGATCCATAATTGTATTGATGAAAAGGTAAAGCCACCGGGAATAAAATGTGGATCTATACTTTGATGACCTGGACTGATTATAGCCACGAAGAATACACAATGGATCTATGAGGTGACAAGACATAGCCACGACCAATACAATGTGGATCTATGTAACAATGTATGCATCATTTTATCCAGGAGAAATTCCTTCGCAACCTGGGAAAAGTATATATCAAAGTGATGACTCAACCTAGGGTCTTCTTACCGATCCCAATGTGGTACGATTCTAACCATGTGAATAGATGTCCTGATGTCGAACATGGCAAAAGCCACTTGATTACCAGTCAATAGTGTGAACTGTTAACAAGTGCGAGGGATGTCACCATTAATGTCAATGATTCCCAAGGTAACCTAGTACATTCCAGCGAATGTGAATGGATGAGCTGGAGTCGAACATCCATGGAATCATCTGATCAGATTTCAATGATGTAAACCTATTTTCGAATGTGAGGAGGCCTGTCATTGAGTCATGCAGGTCCCAAAGTACTAATTGGTTTCTAAGCCTAATTCCCGGATAATGTGCTGAAGTCGATAGGAATAGGCTCATCGAAGGAGGGCCTTGATGTATCCCCCATAAATGACACGAAACAAACATGGAGATGTAATTGGCAGATCAAATGGACATGGACTAACACAGGTTTTGAGGTAAGATATTTGGGATGGCTGACTCTCGAGGCAGATACTTCCCTTGAACACTGAGGCACATGAACAGAAACATGACATGGACCAAAACTTGATGATGCAATGGATGTTGTGACTTGCGTCAGGTGACCCAAAGGAGTGAAAGAAACTCTAAATATTGGCTCAGTGTAGAGGTTCAGCGGGTTATAATGCGTGCATATGACACAGTGCCATGTTCAAGGGTGACTCTAAGAATTGCTTGATAATGTTCTCAAGAGACTGCTTGGCTTGCTTCTTTCAATTTTTCCCCCATCCAGATAGATGAGTACCTCTTTTTGATTTAATGAGCTCGAGGAGGGTAACACATGCTCTATATAACTCACCTTCGGTAAGTTCCTCTTCCTTTGTTTAACGATCCGGAAGAAGTAAGGATTCGATCCCGTATGGGCCTATCGGTGTATTCTTTAGCGAGTCCAAAGACAGAAAACTCGAAGGTTTTTTAGGATTATAAAGTTTGGAAAAACACTTAAAAGAGAACTCTTTCAGTTCCTTTTTCATACAGTAGTCTAACGAGACCAAAAAAGAGATAAACTATCGCTCGAAAGACGCCCTTTCAAACCTTTTAATGAGCGTGAAAGGAAGAAAGATCACTTGACAATGTTTTCATATTTAGAGAGTCTGAAAAGGGTTTAAAGATAACTCTAGGGGGGTTCCTTTTTCGTGTGTCCATGCGGGTCTGAAAAAGAGATAAAAGTCTACCTGGCGTGGTCTCATGTTTTCGATCTTGAGAACGTACCAAGACTATGCTCATGAGTGCGACAAGGTAAATAACCCATCAAAACTACCATGAAACCTACGATGTCAAAAATACAAACCAGGGGTTTAGTGAAGCCATTATATTGTTAGAGAAACCCATAAATGACTATACCTTATAAAAAATGGAAATTTATAAATAGAAATACAATGAAAATTCCATTTACCATTTCATTTTGCAAGGATTTTGGAGTAGTGGAGATTCTCATTTCAGCAACATATCTTGTTTTGCTTGTTACTGGAGCTATGGTTGACCGTTTCTCTTGTCATTCGGACTAGGTAGATCTTCATTTATCCCTCTTTCAATTACATGGTTTAATATTCATTTTCATAGCAACATTTAATTTAAAAATGAAGCCCTAAGTTGCCCCAAAAAGATCAAAATCGGCCTCTTTTAAAAATGATGTAAAAAGGGGGTCCTTTTTGAAAAAAAGTTTTAGAAGGGGATGACCAAGATGCCAACGCCTCAATAGATAATTGGATGGGTCATTTTTGGCAAAGAACCCATGAAAAATCCCCACAAATGCCCACGCAGCCATAAAGAAGTCATTTTCATTTTAAAACATTTTTTTGTTGTGTGATGAACATTGAATGGCTAAGAGAGGGTGTGGTGATTATAAAAGAGGGTGTGGTCTCTTTAAATGATGTGGGCAGTAGATTTTCATGTTTTTAAATTGCTTTTGAAAATTGTCAAAATTGCCAAAACGTTGAAATAATGAATTCTTTATTCTTTTTGTTTTGTAGGTGACTTCGGCTACCATGATCGAGTGGAAAGAGAGAGAACATGAGATTGATGACTTGGCTACCTTGCGAAGTCCTCACACACAGGTCGCATTGTGAGCTTGTGGTTTATTAAAATTCTTCAAATCACAAAAAATGAAGAAGGAAATTTTGTTGCTTGAGCATATGATCGGCCTATGGGATGTTGCGGAGCAAGGATTCCGGATTGGCACACAGCTTCTGACTATCGAGTTGAAAGACATGTATTTCCTAACTGGCCTCTCGAAAAGAGGGGTTCCCATATCTTTTTTTGGGAAGAAGGCGCTACCTGAACAAGTGGGCGTGTATCTGGCACGTCACTACGTTCCAGGAGAAAGACTGGTAGGGGGTAGAATCCCTATCAAGGATATCCGAGAGCTACCCCTCCGGTCCATTTTGTTCGCCATCATGAGCATGACGGGCAGTACTAGCATGCATCTGGCATCAAGATCGCAGGTGGCTTATGGTGTTCAGTGTTTGGAACCAACACTGTTCAACTAGAGTGTAGGGTTCCTTCGAAATGTTAAGGAACAGGTTTCACGGTGCCGGATGGGACAAAAATAGTTTGGTTATGGCTCTTTTATGGTCTCATTTTTCCTAGAGAACATTCCCCAGATGCAGCCTCAGATAGCACTGGCGGTGTGACCAGTGGACGAACCAAGGATGGAGAGGTGGACTAGTCTGTCTCTGAGGCTAGTAGTGGAGTCAGAGTTCCGTTTCACTGGCGATTTCTTTGCCTGGCTGAGATGGCAGTATCTCTGGATAGAAGACTTCCCGTATGCTGAGGTAGATTTTCGCGGGAGCATGGATTTGATTTTACCCGCGGGGGAAGACTGGGATGTGTTAGGTAAGAGACTGAGCCATACCTTGTCTAGTTTTTATTTTTTTCTTAAGTTATCAATGTATATGTATTTTTTGGGGTATATAGAAGAGTTTTAAAGAGATGTATTGTTTTCAACATGTAGACAAGGGAACAGTGCGCCCAACCGATGTACCGATACCAGGACGTCGTGGGGGTGCTCCAGTTGTAGAAGATCCGGGAGTACCCGTGATAGGTCTTCAGGAGGTTGAAAGAAACCTCCAAGGACTCACGATGGGCATTCCTCCTCTACAAAGGGGAGAAGTTCCTTTACATCTGCAGAGGCATACTGTGGGAGTACCAGAGAATGTCAATTCTCTACTGAGATGTGTAGTGCGTGCAGTGATGTGTTACCGGTAGCACAATGTAGTGCAGGGAGATTAGAGTCTCTCTGGTGATCATATTTTTGTATGCCTTGTCAGGCGATGTTGTAGGGGTTTAAAGACCCAACATTTTTCTCTTCTACATACTTTTTGATGTAATCAAAACATTTCATTCACACCATATATATATATATATATATATATATATATATATATAT
>ML800382.1:250050-273431 GCA_009831015.1 Picea engelmannii
TTGAGTTTTTACAGTGCCAAATGATTTGTACATGATGATGTTTGTGATGTGTTTTTAATTTACATGTAATGTACAATTTTGTTTTCCTTAAATCTTATATGTGGGCGAGATACCGATCCATGATGTAATTAGCTAATGAATCCGAAACACTATTGAGTTCTCTTGGAATGTGTCTATATTCAATGTAATCGAACATTCGTTCAAGACGACGAACTTGCAGGTGGAGACGTAGAAGGATAGGATTATGGATAGCGTAGATACGGTTGAGTTGATAGACCATGAGTTGGGAGTCTAAGTAAACAATGATACGAGAGATACCTAGGGAGGAGGCTTGGATCAATAGTCCAATGACAACGTGATATTCTGCCATATTGTTGGTTGCTGGTCCTAAGCAGATACCTCCTGAACTCACCACCTCGTCGAAATGGTAAATAACCCATGTTGTCGAAGCAATGCTCTGGGTATGTCGGCTAGCGCCATCCGTGAACCCGAAAAAGATATGAAAGGAAGACGTCATCTGTGCATGAAAACACAAGCACAATCATGAGTGGAAAAGGTAAAGACTCGATCACGCGAAAGAAATAGACACACCAAACTAAAATACAATAATGTACAAAGTACAGATGCTAGGTGATCTAGGCATAATACTTTTTAAGGTAAATCCCGTTCCAGGGCTCTCTTGAGAAAATTCCATCATGATCTACTAATTCGTAGGCGCCTCTGTGTAAAACATGCTTCACGATGTAAGGACCGTGCCACAGAGGTTCTAACTTACCTGTCCCCAATTTTTCATGAGCTTGGTCATAGACGAGGACTAAGTCTCCTTCTGCAAAAGTCTGAGGATGGACGGATTTGTCGTATTGACTCTTGATTTGTTTCTGATGTGCCTCATTAATGAGAGAAACATCACGACGTGTTTCGTCCAGCTTGGATAGATACAAGAAACGTTCTTCTTCGACAGAAGTATGGGGTAGGAGTTCTACTTTAATTTTTAGTGATGGAATCTCACACTCGATTGGTAGAATGGCTTCGATGCCATATACCAACTGGAAAGGAGTAAATCCACTTGCAGTTTTCACGGAAGTGTGATAAGCCCAGAGAGAGGAAAAGAGTTGTAGATGCCACGATGTCTTGTTTTCCCCTACCATGCGTTGAATCATGGTTTTTAGGACTTTATTGATGGCCTCAACTTGTCCATTGGCCTGAGGATAGTAAGGAGATGAGTTTTCATGGCAAAAACCCAATTTGACATGCAGTTCACTCATCATTTGGTTCTTGAAGTGTGCACCGTAGTCAGTGACAATGGCACGTGGTACACCAAAACGAGTTATGATATGGTTGAAAAGAAACAGAGCTGCGGTATGACCATCGTTCAGGAAGGTAGGCATAGCCTCAGCCCATTTGGTAAAGTAGTCGATGACGACGATTATATAACCATGCCCCCCGACTGAGGTAGGCTTACACTGCATGAAATCGATACCCCACTTGGAGAAGGGGTCGATGGCGATAATGGGGTGCAACATAGTAGGGTGGGTGCGTGCCTTCCTTTTAAAGACTTGTCAGGGTGGGCATTTTTTGATGGCCTCGATACAATCTTTGAAAATCGAGGGCCAAAAGTAGCCGTCACGTAAGATTTTTTGGGTTGTGACCATCCCAGAAAGGTGACCGCCACAAGCACCAAGGTGACAATCGTTCAGAACACATTCAGCCTCCTCATGAATCAGACATCATCGAAGGATAGTGTCTATACCATGGCGATACAAGGTGTCACTGACGATAAGGTAACGATGAGAGTGGTGGCGAATACGTTGACCTTCTTCGCGGGAGATGTTGGGCTGAAAATGTTGGGTTTGGAGGTAGAGGAGGATGTCCCCATACCAAGGATCAGAGGTGCTGATGAGAAAAAGAGTTTCATCGGGGAGAGAATCTCTAGGTTCGATGTCTTCATCAGCATGAGGGAGAGCACAGATAAGCTCTGCGAACACCAGGGACTTTTTGGCTTTGGACTTTGTAAATTCAAGATCAAATTCCTGAAGGATAACGATCCATTTAGAATATTTTCCCCCAAGTAATTGACGTGTCAAGACGTGGTACATGGGGTTGGAGTCCGCAATCACCATGGTGGTGCGTAATAATATGTAATGGCAAAATCTCTAGACAACGATGACGGCTGCCAGAGCCAGTTTCTTTACATGTGAGTATCGGAGTTCGGGTCCAGATAGACTCTTGCTCAGGTAATAAATCACATGTTCTTCACTTTTAGGGTCCTCCTGAACTAACACCATCGCAATAGTGGAAGTGGAGGCGGCTAAGTAAAGGATATAGTCCTTTGTATACTCCGAAGGATGTAACAAAGGTGCGTGGGTCAAGGTGTGCTTGAGAGCATCAAATGATCGTTGGGCAGTGTCATCCCAGATGAAAGGGGTGTTTTTCTGTAGTAACCGCATGAATCCTTTAGTTATCTCGACATAGTTGCAAATGAAACGGCGAAGAAAGTTTTCTTTGCCTTGCAAACTTTGGAGTTGGGTTAAGTTGGTAGGTGGGGGTAAGGATAGAATGTCCTTAATCTTTAAGGGATCCACCCTGATCCCGTCTTTGGAGACAATGAAACCGAGGAGTCGACCGGATTCGACAGCAAAAATGCATTTATGTGGGTTCAAGCAAATACGGTAGAACCGACATCGAAGAAAAATCGCCCGTAAGTGATCAATGTGGTCGGATCGATTGGATGAGTGGGAAGGTAAGTCATCGAGGTAAGGTTCTGTGATATGCTTGATGTCGTGGAAAGCGTACGACATGGCCCGCTGGAAAGTTGCACCAACATTTTTGAGACCAAAAGGTAGCTTTCGATAGGTGAAAGTTCCCCATGGGAAGATAAAGGCTGTCTTATGTTGATCAGTAGGTAAGATTTCAATCTGGTTATACCCAAAGAAGCCATCCATGAAATAGAAGATCACACTCCCAGCGCAATTATCGATGATTTGGTCGATGAAGGGCATAGGGTAGTTTTCCTTTGGACAAGCTTTGTTGAGATCTCGATAGTCAACACAAACACAGATGGTCCCTTGCTTTTTGGCAACTAGAACAAGGTTGGAGACCCATTCTGTCAAAGGGACGAGGTAGATAAAGCCAGATTTTAGAAGTTTTTCAACTTTTGCCTTTATAGCTGCGATTTTCTTGGGATGAACTGGGCGAAGCTTTTGTCGAACAGGTTTTGCGTCAGGGTAAGTCTTGATTTCGTGCACGACGATTGAAGGGTCGATCCCTGGAATTTCCTTGTAGCTCCATGCGAAGACATCGCAGAATACTTTAAACAAAGCGGTGTAAGAGGCCACTTCTTCGGGTGTGCAATTAGCACCAAGGTTAATGTTTTCCATGACGCCTTCTTTGATCGAAATGTCAATAACGATCGTAGTGGAGATGTTACCCATATTCCCCTCAGAGAGAGTATCTTATGTGAGGATAGGAGATTGCGGAGCATCGGTAACATCGGGAGGGAAGACAAAATGTATGTCTTGGTGAATTTCTTCCAAAGGTGGAAGAAAAGAGGATCGATGATGTTTATCATCCCAAGGTAGATCGTCAATACTAAACATTTCCATAATAGATTCATTAGAAGGTAAAATTTGGGAAATGTAATCGACGACAGACGATAGGGAATCCAACCATGAGGGCATCAAATAGGCATCAGGTGCCAATAAATGTGGGTTGTTTGGAGAGGGAGAGGCAAATTGAATATCTACGTATGCATCCTTGGCTGGGCTAAGTGGCATGGTGTCACCGAGCACATCGAATTCCATAGGACTAGGTACAATCCAGGGATCAGATGATTCCAAGGGTTGATAAGGCATAGTCGAAATCATATTGATGGCGGCAATATGATGAGCGGTAGGTGGAAGTGGTGTAAGGAAAGTACCCATGAGGTTAGAATCTTTCAACAATCCAACACCAACACTTTCATACGTAACTGGGTGGTCGCCCAAAAAAGGAATGTTGTTGGTGACAGGGGTGCGAGCGTCGGGTGTACAAAAATCGAGTTGATCGATAGTGACAATTTTGCCTTGATGGGGGAATTGTACATATCGAAACACCGATGAGGCAACGACAGTCATAGCGTAGAACCAACTTCTTCCAAGTAGTAGGTTGTAATCGAGGGGGGCATCGACCACCTCGACATCAACGGTAACAGTTTTGTTGCCCAACTGAATGGATAAGGATTGCAATAATCCGTGAGGATGAAAACCTTTCCCATCGAAAGCGCGTAACATCATAGGGGATTTGTTAAGGGCAGGTGATTTTAAGCCTTTCCAACAAGCTAAAGACATGACACAAGTAGAGGCTCTCTCATCCAAGATAGTTCGGTGGATTTGTTGATTGTGAACAACAACATCGATTTGGAAAGCTAGCTGGTGGGAGAGTCGTGGTTGATGATCATCCAAGTTAAACATGAGATTATTTGATGACTCGGGACCGAAAGCGCCGATAGCAGCTAAGAGTGTTCTACGTTGGCTAGGACAGTGTTGTAGAACCTCCAAGGTGGACATAGCACACGGTTCTTGGGCCAAATCTTCTACCATGTTGTAGTTTTGGGCAGCCCGTGATTTAGGATTGAAGGTAGATTTTCGGATGGTGCTCTTAGGAGGGCGTAAGATGGATTCAAATGAAGGTTTCTCAATCTGAAGTGGACCAGATGAAGGGCTGGCAGACGGAGGACTAACGGAAGGTGGTAATGGGTCCGGTATGGAACCATCAGTAGTCTTCGGCTTATCAGGTTTAACGGGCATGTCATACGTCGCAGAGCGAGTGGTCAGATTAACCCCATTAAACATGTAAATGTGGGCGCTTGTCGAGGCCTCATCATGGGATTGGTTGGAAGTGCCCCCGGCAGTGGGGGTTTGAGAAACCAAAGATTGTTGTTGTGGAAAAGGCTGAGTAAGAACAACGGGTTGTGAATTTCCCTTGAACAATTTGGCCACTTCATCGCAATGTGGACAGTATCGAGTGTAGTGATCGTCACCACAAATGAGACATGGGAATTTCGGTTTTCGCTGTGGTTGTTTTCCGGCAGCAGGGGTTTGTGGTTGATTTTTTGGTTGTTCGTTGTTGTTGTTTTTCTTTGGTTTATTTCTCGCTTTCTTCTTGCCCCCAAGTTGTTGTGAAAGGGTCAATTGGACCGCATTCACCTCAGAGACCTGAGTTTGAGGGGGGGTAGAAGAGGGTGCAGTCGGGCTGGGAGAAGCTGTCGAAGCGGGCTGCTGAGTCGTTCCAGTTGACTGGAAAGTAGATTGGGTTTTGACAGAGCCAATAACTCCATCCGCATGGGAAGAAGATGATGGTTTGGATGGATCATTAGTGTCACGGGTAACATTCAGTATCAACTCGTACAGAGTACTGGACTGTGAATATACCAAGTCTAAGTACTAAGCTCAGGCAATAGCTTCTTCCTCGGTGACTACACCACTGATGGAAACATCACGAGCGATCTGGGGTAACAATGATTTAGTGAACCATTCCGCTAATAATTGGTCAGAAATGACTGCTTTGATTAGCCTTCGTCGTCGTCTCCATTCATGAATATGATCGGATATGTGTATGAAAGTTGTTTGACGAAGGGAGGTTAATAGTTCAGTACTCGTCTCGTATCGAATGGGTAGTTGGAAGTGTGTGAGGAAGGACATGGCGAGGGAGTTGAAATCATGAAACGATGCGCGTGGTAGTTCAATATACCATTTGTCCGTGAAACCCGTAAGCGTTCGTTGGAAAAGACGCAACCGTATAGAATCGTCCATGAGGGAGTTGGATGAACACCACAAATGGAAAGTCATCATGTGGTTGCTTGGGTCTTCTCCGGACTTTCCGTTGAATTTTGGGATATCAAAAGGAATTTTAGCTGGAATAGCTGGCCAAACCAGAGAATGATAAATGGGATCATTTGTTAACCGAGACAAGTCTGGAAGGTCCAGGGTAGCTAGAAAAGGTAGTTGTCGATTAACCTGTGGGTAATGTTGGTGTGGCATGGGGACACCAGTAGGGCCAATCACTGGGTTATGCGGATAATTGTAACTAGTGGGCCCTCTTGTATGAGGTTGGTGTTGACCAGGGTACGTAGGATTTGAGTTGTTTTGAGAAGTATGTGCAAGCAGAGGATAACCGGATGGGTTTTGAGGATTATAAGTTGGGTTTGGCATTTTTCCATAAGGGGGTTGTTGTGGATTTTGAGAGTTTTGTCCCGCCAAGAACTGTGGGTTTCTTGGAAAAGGGATATTCCACGGATTAGGCATGGCAGTCACATTTTGTCCATGTGGTTGATGGTAGGCTCCAGATTGAGGCTGCCCCCCAGCATGAGGGTGCCCCTTGAATGGAATTTGTCCTCCGGTGGGAGGGTGTCCCCCAGCTTGAGGCAGATTTCTCGAAATTTGAGAACCAGACGTAAACGACTGACTGGTACCACCGAATGGGTTAAGACCACCAAGACCGGTTCCTATGGGTTGTTGGATAGGTATGGAACTTCCCGGCATGGCTTGAGTAGTAGAGGCAGTGGGAAACTTCAGTGCCCTGTACCCAAAAGGGAGTGATGATGTAGGTCTTGGTGTTACATATGTGCCAATAGCAGCTTGGCTAACCATCGCATTACCGACGGGAATAGTCGAAACGTGAGGGACCATTGTAGAATGAGTCATCTGGAAAGGAAAAGTAGACCTTGGGCCAATGGGCAATGTGTTCGGACCAATGGGTGGTGTGGCCATAAAGATGGTAGTGCCGGTAAAATGGTCTAAAGGTACGGTGTAGGAGATGGGTGCGTCAACACCTACCCCCACTCCATAAAGGTCCCGCACCGTGCACGGTGGACTTCAAACAATGTCTGCGGTCCAAAAGGGGTCATCGGATAAAGGGTTTTGACGAGACCTAGCCGGGATGTCAGAAGGATTGATGACGAAGAATTCACCAGCTAAATTTAGTTGGAGGACACGATGTTCATATCCCTCCGGAATGCGGAAAGCTTCCGGAGACTCTGAAACAATTCAAAAATTCTCCAGAGGAGTGGGAACTTCTTCTTGGGAAGTTGCAGTATCTTGAACCTCGCTCTATTGAGGAGATTCCTATGTAGAATGAGGGGGTAAAGGGGTGTTCCCTTCCATATTTTCTGGAGGAAGTCTCTGTAGCCTCCGCGAATGGCATGGAGGGTCGATGTTGGTGAAAACGAGTCGGCAAAAGAGATCTATGTCCAACTACCGAAAAGAAATAGCATACGCTAATAAAATCTAAGAATCACAACCAAGCAAACAGGACCTTCTCTTGATGACCATACTAGTTGGTGATGGAATCCAACGTCGCTTGATCAAGTCAAGGAGGGGTGGGGATATGGTAGAACAGTTACAATGGCGACCTGCTTAATGGAATTACACCTTGGTGCAAGCTTCCACACAGTAATTGTGGATTTACCCTCCAAGGAGCCCGAGTGAGTTTGACCAATGTCTGCTTCAGGTACAGTGAGACTTCCCTTCACTGTCACCTTGTGTAAGACCCTAAAGATTATGGCCACTAAGGTTACCAATTCATAGTCATCCCCTGGGAGGGTACAGTCGACAGTCCGATCCGAATGTACGGGTAGGGTATCTAGCCTGAAATCAACTAAAACGCTTCCACGCAGTAATTGTGAATTTACCTTCAAGCGATCCCCATAATACGATCTGACCACCACAATCAGTTAAACCACGGAGGGATAATCTCTGTAGCTCACCCAAATGCGACCTCGTGCGTAACCCCTGTGTGAGAGGGGGATCCCAGGCAGATTTATACGATAATTAGATTTGACTCTCCCTAACTTAGGATTCTGATGTTTGTTTTGGAAACTTTGGAGAGTTATGCTCACAGCCTAATCCAAAGTACTAAGCCTAATATACTGTTGGCGAAGGATCCTAGAAAAGAAAATGTTCTAAGTAACTTTTAATTAGCGTTTATTTTATAGCTGTTCTTTACTCAAAAGGGGTGAATGGAAGTGAAATAGATGGAATTATGACTCAGTCCCAAAAATGCATCAGAGATGATAAGCAGTCATTTCCTTTCGATGAACATCTATCTAAGGGAGAGAGATTTATTTTCACTAACAAGCACTAATAGGGAATGTCCTCAAACAAATTTTCTTCAATCAAATCCCGATGTAATGCTAAAACTTTTTGAGATACCTTCTAATATGAAAAATCAATTATGAATATGTTTCCTTATTGTTTGTATATGAATGATGATTGATTCAAAACAATGCTCGTCTTGCTATTTATCTGTTTGGATCGATGAAAATCAGACCAACACAAGCAAGAATCGTACAAACAATACACCCTCTCGTTGTGATCAAAACAAGAAGCAAAAGAAAAGAAACAATCAAAGAGAAATTAAAACTTCACACCAAGATAAACGTCGAAGAACATTGATCTTAACTACAATCAAATGAAGAGATCTGTAGGCCTTTGATGACCTTCACCAGAGTTTTTCGCTCAGTCAAAAAGAGAGAAAGACAATGTATGGGTTTCAAACTCCAAATGGCAGAAAAACTCAACAATAATAGTGAAGAAGGCTACAAGAATCCAAATAGCAAGATGTTTGTCCTTCAAAAAGACAGATGTCAAAGTCAACAAGGAAGAAAAATTGACTCACAAGGTGACTCAACAAGAGAAACACAGAGGTAAAACCCTGAAAAGCAATTCTGGAAGGCTTTTTGGCCAAAAGAAGGTTGGAGCTCTGTTGTCAAGGGAAAGGAGCGCTATAGTGCTCTGTGTAGGGCACTCAGGGAGCGCTGGTGCTTTGTTAACACAGGGACAGGGGCGTCAGGTTCAAAAGCTCCAAAAAATGTCAAAAATCCAAAAATTGTAGTCCAGTCTCGACAATCAAGCTGAGTGTGATGGGGTAGGGAGTCAATCAGCTCATGAAACCAATCAAAAAGGAGGTGAACCAAGTCTAAAATAATCAAGGGTTAAAACAAGGTCTATGAGGATAAATAAAAACAAGAAGTTTTGATTTGATGGAACTCCTCAGTATGGTCGCTAGTTTCTATTGTAGGAAAATCTCCCCGTGGACAGGTAGATTGCCTCAAAGAGCTAGACCTTAACTCTAAGATAGAAAGTGCTTAACTTGGACATTGACTTCCTTTCAAATCTATACAAACCAATACATGAGAAGGAAGGAGAATAGAGGTACCTTTTTATCAACGTTTGTCCCTGCACGCTCCGAGTTGAGCTCCAATATTTCGTTCCTCGTTGAGTCCTGTAGACAAACAAAGTATGATCGCTTCCTACTCTATTGATATTAGCTTGAAAACAGATCTATCTATCAATGATAAGTTCATGTAATATCAGACCCGAGCTAGAAAGAAACAGTCCAAGCGTGTTATATTGATGAGAATAACGACAACAGTACTTACAATCGTAGATGCGAATGTGACAGCTTCATCAAGTCCCCTTCGTCTAACCCTTGCTCGAAAGATCCACAACCTGGATGATAGCAGCTTCATTGATCACTCTCCTTCAGTTGACTGTGTGTTTCCTATGAGATCATAGGTTTCATGCTAGCAAATCTTCCCCCCTCTCACCACCATGGAGCCTGCTTATATAGGTTAAGAAAGGCTTAACCTCTTGAGTTATCTTTAGAACAAGTTGAGGAACCTTCTCCTTAGATCAAGGATCTCCTGATGGAACCAAGAATTCGAGTACAACTGCCTTCTAAACTCAAAATATCCTCCCCTTATTCTCCTCAATGGGCCAACTACTGCCTCAGATTAGACAGCGCTCCCTCAAAAGGGGTATCAGGGTGCTGTAGCGCTCCCTAGGAAGCTTCAGGGGAGCGTCAATGCTCCAAAGATGGATAGCGCTCCTTAGCATTATAATTCTCCCTAAGACCTTATAGGGGGGGTGCCAGCACTCCTAAGGCTAATGCAGAGGAACACTCACTTTCCAAACCCTTGTTTAAGAGCTCCTTTCAGGTGATAAGATTTATTTGACTTCAATTAATCATTCTTCCTCCTCCAGATCAAGTGTCTGAGTTATTCTAGATGTCTTATTGGTGTTTTCATCTCGACAGTATGCTTTGTTTGATGTTTGCAACACTTGTGAATGACATGTGACACTTGCGACAGTTGAGAGGATCATGCGACACTTACGACACTTTTCAAAGTGAGCAATATTGAGGTGTAACAGGCGCTGCCCCCAAACCCCCTGCACTGCTCGTGCAAAGAATATAAGACAAACCCAACAACATTCCATATGGAATTTAAACCTTCCATAGGTTCAAAACCCACTGACACATGGCACACATCCCATGTGCCCACGTCCATCCAAGTGGCATCATCATGATCCACTACTTTGTCTCTTGGTTTGATCTAAGGGTAAGGCTTTTGCTAGATCTACGATGTATATTTCCTCCAGGACTTCGGAGCTTCGGGCTTCAAAAGTTTGTGCATCCACATAACTCTCTTCTCTTGATTGTCGAACTCTAAAATTACGATCTACCATGAGATCTAACGGTCAGGATTCTCCCCATATCTATGGTGTAGATCTCTCCTAGGACTTTGGAACTTTGGGCTTCGACCCTTCTCTTGTTTCTGGCATCATAATTCAATGAAGTCACAAATTCCTAAGGGATTCCAGGTTAACTCCTCTGCACCTTCCCATATCTGACATTCATAAGGGATTTCCCTTCCTTTCGAATAGATCCTACAACGCAGAACCAACTTTGTTACTGTGCAGATTTCCAAAGGATTCACAGCTAGTTGCCTCGCAAAATTACCATATCTTACAGTCATGAAGGATACTCCTTCTCCTGAAAATATCCTATGGTCCACATTACTCTACAGCCCAATACCACTTCTTTCGTGGTTTTACAACACAACTACTACTCCTGAGCTTCGTAACACAACCAAGGTAACTTCTTGGCACTCAGGAAGGTTATGAGGTTCGAAATTGGTATTCCATATACAATTTCCTCTTGAAACCTTGGGTCCAATGACCACTTATCCAGCCCATCCAGGCTCGACATTGAAACCTTGGGTCAGAACTTGAGTTTTGTCCATTTCTACAACATCTCCTTCCAAAAATATTGCTTCAACTTCCACTAACATGGCCCATCCAGGCTCAGTGTTGAAACCATTCTATGATACCATTTTCTAACATCCCCAGCCACCAACAGGTCAGGCAATGCCACCAACATGATACTTCACTAAAATCTAATAACACTACCCAAATAACCTAGCCTTCCAACAAAACGGGTAACGCTACTAGGAAAATTTGTACATATATATATATATATATATATATATATATAACATGCATTTTAATGAAATTAAAATGCTTATTCACAATAAACACATAATTACTGCTACCATACAGACACAATTGAGATTAACAGTAAGTCCACATGCAACGGAACACATGATACATTTGAAGTAATCCAAACATGCATAAAATACATAATTAAACACAGAGATGATACTTATCTTTTAGCTAGATTAAATCCACCAACTGCATGCATACCTTCAACGAACCTCCCAGCCTTAGACCGTGCTTCTCATCACTCTTAGTGGTAGGTCACCCCCGTGTTGGGACTAAACTCCACCAGGCAAGGGAATTCTAGGCTTGGCAAGGACAACAAGGAAGTTCTGCAAAGAAACATGAAGGATATTTTATCCCAGGAGCCACTTACGCCCACATCACATGGATCCATATGGATATCGGTGGCCACCCACCTTTTCCAAATGGCTCAAAACAGTTTTCTGGCAATGTTGATAATTTACTATTTTTAGTAGGTTTTAACTTCCGGGGCCATTTTGAGGGTCCAAATGAAGGTTTTTTGAGATCGAAGTTCTCAATGATAGTCAAAAGAATAATTGATCCCCCAAAATGAATCTCCTCGACAATACCTTTCCAACGAGCTATCACACGCCTAAAACAAAGATTGTATGCAAAAGTTACGACCCCGGGAAGTTGATGCACCAACTTACCCAAACGGGGCCCACATGACTTTTAGCTCTTCATCTCCTAGGGTTAGGTTTTTGGATGTCTAGGGTTTTTGGCATTTTGGTTTATTATAAAAAGGCCTTCAGAGCCTCATTGTAATCATCTTCTTTCGAATGCGAGTAGCCGTCACATCTCTTCTCAGAGATAAGCTGCCACCATTCTAGCGAGTCTTTCACTCTGTATTTTTACAGTCTCTGTACATTTCTTTGATTAATAGAAATCGTGTATTATTGTATATTTGTGTTTATGGTTGCACCTATGATACATTTCTTTTATATTATTGAATATCTGCAATATCTTTGTGCATTTATTTATTATATCTCCGCTCTCATTTCGTGCCGAAAATAATCTGGATCAGTGGTATCAAAGCAGGTTGTTCTTGATCGCTTTTTTAGTGCATGTCCCCGACGAGGTCCGAGTATAGAAATTTGGGTCTTGAGCTTGTCTCTCTTGAGGAAAATCTCTCTTACACACCCAAGAAACCCTCAATGGTGTAAGAAAATAAAAACGATGGAGCAGACGATCCTATCAGTTTGTTGCTTGAGCAAGCTCTCACGCGACAGAGGGACGAAATGATGGAGAATTTTTCCCACATCCTTCAACGCCCTGCCGATAGAAACGGGTGCATCTTCATCAAGCGACCACTTTGGAGGCACCTCGCCTTTAAAGGTACAAGTTAATTTTGATATTCTTGTATTTGAAGGATAGATAGATGTATAAGCCCTAGACAAATGGTTAAATCTGCTAGAAGGTTATTTCTCTATTCACATATTTTCTGACAAAGAAAAGATCACCTTCGCACTCCTTAAAGCTCTCCCCCATGTCAAACATTGGTGGGAAACTTATTGGGAGCAGAGCTCCACGTAGGAGTTTGAAATACATGGGATCAATCCCACTTGGTATTTTTTTGTGGATGCGGTAAAGGAACAATATTACCCTATTGGCAACTATGAGGACCGGTACATGAGATGGACCACACTGTGGAAAGAGAGGGGCCAAGCAGTTTCGGAGTTCACCAATACCTTCCATACCTTGCACACTAATATGGGTATCAAAGACTTCGAATGACATTTGGTTCTAAAATATCGTGGGGCTCTACACAGATACATCCAAACTGAAATGGATTTTCTGGACATCTCATCACTCAGTGTTGCCTATCGATATGTTGTTAAAATTGAGCAGAAATTTAAGCACCAGAACAAATGGGAGTTTCGGTCTACAAATCCGCAACAACCAAAGTATGACAAAGACATCCCTAACAAACAGTCTCCCGAAAGCCAGTCCAAGACACAAGAAAATAAGGGTCACGGGAAGACAAAGAAGGACACTGGAAAATGGTGTGATTTCCACAAAATCCCCTGGCACAACACTGATGAATGTTTCTCAAAACCGTCATTGGTGGCCGAGATCAAAGACAAAGAGCCGAACCCTGATTCAGAATCTGATTCTGAAAATAATGGTAAAGGACAGATCATTGACGCGGACCCCACTGCTATTGTCATGACCGCAGCAATTCAACTAGAAGAACCAACAGATCCTGAAGAGGGGGAGCACCTTTTTCATTCACATATGTGGGTGAAGGGTACCCCACTGCATTTTATTGTTGATAACAGAAGCCAGAAGAACCTCATCTCAATAGAGGTCATCAAACAATTGGGATTTTCGACAACACCACACCCACAACCATATAACATTGGGTGGCTTCGTCAAGGACGCGATCTCTGTGTCAACCAACAGTGTCAATTATCATACGACATCCAACCCTTCAAGGATGAGGTATTATGTGATGTTTCCCCACTGGATGTCTGTGATGTTCTCTTGGGCCAACCATATATGTGGAGACACCATGTTGTTTATGAGTCTCGACCCCGTAGTGTCATTGTTACTTTGGGGGGTCATCTCTACAGAATACCATAGGTAGTTCCAACTATTGTTCCACCTAAAAAGTGTCGCAAGGTGGTATCTCATACTGCAAAATTTAGATTCTTCACAATTTGTTCAAAAGGAGAAAAAAAGGACACTACAACCACTACAGCCTTGCCCCAAGCAACTTCTATCCAACAGAAGCAGGTCGACAAGGCTGCAATAAAGTGTAAAGATTCCTTTTGCACATCGTCCTCTCATGTATCTTAACTTGTTGAATAGCCTCAACCTCAACAGGTTCATGACAGATCTCCACAATCTAAGCAGTGCGACGTCTCTAGCAAGACAAGCAGCTCACCAAGATGTAGATTCAACAAACGCTTTTCCCTCTCCCCAGGGAACTCAACGCAATGGATACCATTTCTTCCTAAGGAGGGAGGATTGATCCAGGTGGATATTGGTGGCCACCCACCTTTTCCAAATGGCTCAAAACAATTTTCTGGCAATTTTGGCAATTTACTATTTTTAGCAGGTTTTAACTTCCGGGGCCATTTTGAGGGTCCAAATAAAGGTTTTTCGAGATCAAGGTTCTCAATGATAATTGAAGGCATAATTGAGCCCCCAAAATGAATCTCCTCTATGATACCTTTCCAACGAGCTATCACACGCCTAAAACAAAGACTGTATGCAAGAGTTACGACCCCGGGAAGTTGATGCACCAACTTACCCAAATGGGGCCCACATGAATTTTGGCGTTTCATCTCCTAGGGTTAGGTTTTTGGATGTCTAGGGTTTTTGGCATTCCGCTTTATTGTAAAAAGGCCTTCAGAGCCTCATTGTAATCATCTTCTTTCGAATGCGAGTTGTCGTCACATCTCTTCTTAGAGATAAGATGCCACCATTATAGCGAGTCTTTCACTCTGTATTTTTACAGTCTCTGTACATTTATTTGATTAATAGAAATCGTGTATTACTGTATATCTGTGTTTATGGTTGCATCTCTAATACATTTATGTTATATTATTGAATATCTGCAATATCTCTGTGCATTTCTTTATTATATCTCTGCTCTCATTTCGTGCCGAAAATAATCTGGATCACACACAGACCCTCATTCCCCACACACCTACTCCACCCCAGGAGGATACACCTTCACTAATACAATTCCATCAACTAGTACACCTCCCTTACCTAGGGCTTTAGCAACAGGCTATACCAGAAGTCTCAGAGTACTGTGGCTGCTACGGGAATCCCTTCCGGAAGAAATCACTTCCTAGCAGACTCTCTCACCTGGGAGAGCTACTCATAAGCCTGACAACCTACCTCTTCAACCATTATTCGACACATCTATAGTTGGGTATAGATGACAACAACAACAACCAAGAAAAATAGGTATGGACACCCCACAAGACAAGAACCAAACACTAGGACATATCAAGGCTCAGTAAGAAACAACCGATGACAGGAAGCCTCACTCCATCAAGGAATTGTGTGGCCATACAACCAACAATTATGACACAACATTGCTTAGAAAGCATAAGAAAGAACAACTCAAAATGGTTCAGGTATGAAATCAGCTTTGCAGTGCGGATATAATAGGTTCACTGTATCACATAGGTCGACTTTCCGTTCTCGTTTTCAGAGATGCATGGTTATCCCATATTGACCACTGAGGTCTCAGGTTCAGACAGAGGATGGGAGAATGGACTGACGAACTCACGCAGAGGATGGAAGAATGGCCAGCGAACTACTAGCACAATTGGACTCACGGGATTCTGGTTCCAAAGATTCGTGATGGATGCCCCCCTCGGTTCACAGTTAGATACTGGGTCGAGAATGGAAATCCAACCCCTAACACACTTGATGCTTCAAATTTTAACTACATGAGCCCAACTCGACACTTGTCTTCCTAAAGCTGCATGTGTTTCATTTAGCCTATGTCCCCAGCTACCAGGAACTTCGAATAACAAAACATGTCATGTCCACCTTAGTCTTCAGGAAATAATATTAAAATATTACTCCTCTAGAGGTAATCCCCCTAGCTTATCCCCTAGGCCCACATGCTTATCCCCCTCCCTTGCCCAACCTTGTGGAAGCTTAGTCCCCCATCATTCTTTCTTCATGGTCCATCTACACGCATCGATGTTTTTGTATTTACAAAGTGCATAATTACATGTACACAACAAGCTCCTGGCCTTTAACACCTAGGCTCTCTGGCCTACTTTCACATAAGCTTACCATCATACAATTGCTTGGATCACCATCCTACAAAACATGTTTACAATAAATAGATATAACTGGGGATCGTCCTTGGGGTATTACATCTGGGGTTATAGCCCTCTAGAAGGATTGGGGTGAGTGTGAGACAAGGAATCTCGAAGAGATGAGAGCCAAAATAGATCCTGGCCATTGATTGCTAGAGAACACATGGAACCAGAGCGTGCGTCCGAAAAGGAAAAGGTAAGTTTGGCCATAGAGTTCCCGAAGAGCAAGAGCTGAAGAAATCTTAGTTGTCTATTGGGACAGGACATGTGGATTTAGATCAACACTTTGTTTATTCACTGATCGGGAGGAATAGAGGTAAGAGGAGTGAAAACTATTGATGGATGATCTAAAAGAGAAGATCATGGTCATATATCTAAGGGGGATACGTGTCATCATATCACGCAATCCAAACGTGTGCATCCAACACAAGGTAAGAAGAAACCCTCATCGTAGGTTTGCATGAACACGTCGTGTCATCTCTGTTTCCTCAGCGATAGATCACTTTGTGAAGAAAATGAGTTGGAACATTCAAAACTCTTGAAGGCCAGAGTCTGAAGGAGATCACAGTTGTTGGCAGTTGGATAGGCGAGTACCATCGATTCTCGCGCCAGTTGTGTTCACTAGTTCGGGGTTCGAAGGAATTGGCAACATCTGCAGTTGAAACTACCAAGGGCCCGAAGGTCAAAACATCTTCATTCGTCACATCACGAGGATGCGTTGAGAGTGGATTGCGGCTCTGCTAGTTCGACGTTCGACACATTGCAAGCGTCATGTGTTGGAGAGGATAGGAACGACCAATGCCCAAGGCCTGAAGCGCATTTTAGGTTTTAGCCTCGAGTCATAGCCTGAGGTTGCATGGGGAAAAGGGCCTAGCCCTGAGAGCTATTGCATGTTGTTATTCAAATTCCCAAATAGGGAACAGGGCCTTAACAAGAGCCCTCGGGTCTCACAGGACCCGTGCCTAGGAGAAAACAGAGTGCATGTAAAGTAATTTTGGGTCCCAACAGGGGCCTGAAGAGCTGATCCAGCTCAAAAATTTGAATATCCTTGACCAAGAGATCATGCAGCCCTGAGGAGAGACGAGGTCTACGTCAAGTGGTATTAGAGATTAATTTTGTCTACAAATTGTAGGAAAAGGTGAAAAGAGATAGTCTAACAACATCAAATGGTATCAGAAGTTTAATTTTTCCTATAGACAGTAGGTGAAGGAGGAAACAAAGTGAAATGATCTGTAAATATTGTTACAAGGTGTGCAACAAATCATAGAAAACCATGACGTCTAAAGGCAGAGAAGGAAAATGGATACTGAAGGCCATAGAAGTGGTCAAGGAAAGGATTGTTGGTAGAAAAGAAAAGAAGATATGAACGAAGAGCTCAATGAAATCAGAGCGGAGCTCGACAAATTGACATGGAGGATGAAACAGAAAAAAATGTGCTCAAAACTCTGTGAGCCAATGCAAGGAGTACATATCTAGACTCTACTTCGAGTTCATAGGAGAACATGCCAGGAGGGCACACTAGAATAGTTTACAAACTCAGAGATGAACCTCGAGGTTACTGAATACCTTGGAGGAGAGATCGTGCAAAGGAGGCACAAAGAGACAGAGTTATTGAATACCCTATGGGAAAGTTTGCGCAAGAGTAAGCATAGTACATAATTGTTGAAAAAATTGTAGAGCTCTGCGAGGAGGGAATTTAGCAGGTGCAAGTTTGCACATGTGAACTCTCTTTTGAGTTTTGGGGAGAGAAGTGACAGAGGAGGACACTCACAGAGTTATTGAATTATTTTTAATCTCAACAAGGAGTACTTAATAAGAAGTTTCCAAGAGGGCACATATATCCCCTCGAGGAAAAAAAGGATAGAGACCTTTGAGGTCTGAGAAGTTGAAGTTGAAGGTGAAATAGATTTGTTGAACACTCAGGAGGAATACCTGGGAAAGGAGTGCACCAGGACAACATTTAGACAAGTGTTTCAATAAGTCGTTTGAAAGACTTCATCGAGAGAAAGGAGGGCATGGAGGTGTGATCTTGTTTCTAGTTCAAAAATCTCAGGGAGGAAAAGCATAGAGTGTGCGAGGAGGGCACCATAAAATCCTTTGAAGGATGGAGAAGGGTTTATTCCATTAGAGATTCGAGCAAGCTAAAATATTAGGAGGAAAAGCATAAGTCGAGACTCAAAGTAGTCGAGCTCGTAGGAGAAGGTTCAAGGGCCAAAACCTTTGAACACTTAGAAATTTTCCCAATTCCGGTTGAAAGTGAAAGCTCAAGATGAGGAGTGACAACATTCATTGAATCACGTTGCAGGGAGATATTTGGACCTCTAGATCCACGTCTAGACAGGAAGAGTGCACTGAGGAGGAGAAAATATTTTAGCCATTGGATATGGGCATGAAGGACCAACAATCGTGGGATCCAGGTAAGGTGAACTCACCTTAATATTTTCAAAGTGCACAAGAGAATGGGATAGCTGAAGTCCTAAAGTCTTGGAACCAGTCGGGACTGTCCATAGTCTAGGTTGACAAGTGGAGGAAGATCAGAGAAGACTTTGGGAGGAAGATATTGAGAGAAATTGCATGGAGAAAACACCATTTTCTACTGAAGTTGTGAAGGCTCGTCATGCTAGTCATTGGTGCTAGGAAGGGAACATGTCAGAGATCCATGGAATTTGGAGGAAGAACCCTTTAGAGAAAAGGAAAGGAGGAGTAACCAAAGCTCCCGAAGGCTCGAAGGTCGAAGACGATCTCAACCGTCAATTGAGAGAGAGACATGGCATTAGATCCAAAGGTCTAAGGTTATAGCCCTCTAGAAGGACTGGGGCGAGTGTGAGCCAATGACTCCCGAAGAGACGGGAGCTGAAATAGATCTTGGTCGTTGATTGCCAGGGAACACGTGGCACCAGAGTGTGTCTCCAGAAAGGAAAAGGTAAGTTTGGGCAGAGAGTTCCCGAAGAGTGGGAGCCGAAGAAATCCTAGCCATCTATTGGGACATAACATGTGGCTTTATATCAATGCTTCATTGATTCACTAATTAGGAGGAACATAGGTAAGAGGAGTGAAAACTCCCAAAGGGCGATCTAGCGGAGAACATCGTGGTTCTAGATCGAAGGGGGATACACATCATTAGATCGGGGGATCCAGAAGTGTGCATCTAGAAAAAGGTAAGAAGCAACCCTCACCGTGGGTTTGCGTGGACACGTGGTGTAATCTCTATCGCTTCGATGATAGATCACTTCGGGAAGAAAAGGTGTTGAAAATTTTAGAACTCTCGAAGGTCGGAGTCCAAAGGGGATCACAGTCGTTGGTTGTTGGATAGGCAAGAACCATAGATTCTCGTTCCAGTTGTTTTCGCCAGTTCGAGGTTCGAAGGAATTGGCGACAGCTGTAGTTGAAACTCTCGAGGGCCTGAAGGTCAAAACGTCATTAACCTTCAGATTGCGAGGATGCGTCGAGAGTGGATTGAGGCACCACGAGTTTGGTGTTCGACGCATTACAAGTGTCACATGCTGGAGAGGATATGAATGGTCGAAGCACGAGGCTCGAAGCACCTTTTAGGGTTTATCCCTAGGTCATAACCTAAGGTCGCATGGAGAAAAGGGCCTGGCCCTGAGAGCTAGCACCTGTTGTTATTCAAATTCTCAAATATGGAGAAGGGAATTAACAGAAGCTCGTGGGTCTCACAAGACCTGTGCCTAGGAGAAAAGGGGTCCTCTGCAAAGTAATTTTGGTTCCCAGTAGGGGCCTGAAGAGTTGATCCAACTCAAAAATTTGAAGATCCTTGACCAAGAGGTCATGCAGGCCCGAGGAGAGAGTGGGGGTCTGCATCAACAGGCTTTTCATAATGCATCAAAATAAAAATCAATGTGCCCATACCCATGTCCACATATACACAATGCATTCATGCATTGACTACATAATACCACATAACTATGTCATGCATTCCACCATAATGACTTGGAAGGTCTAGCCAATGACTCAACACATCATCCACACACTTCCTACTGCTTGCCTAACTATTTGGATACCTTCCTTTTCAACCCAAACACAACACCTAGAATATAATTTTTAAGTATTCTTTAGTGTCAGAAAAGAGGTTGCAGTCAAAACATCAAATATACAGTAGATACCATTGATCACTCACATAGTGCTATATCCCTTCCATATCCAACCATATTATGGTCTCACACATCACCAACTCTATCGATATTCATTATTATAGTAGGAGTATGTCTCCTGAATTAATGTGTTTATGATCCCATAACCAATCATAACATAATATCAAACTAACATTTTATCTAAATGCATTCTAGCATCATAACACTTACATACTCTAGCCATTTGGCCATTACATATCAATTTAAATATTGAAATTTAATTGAGGGAATTCTTACCTCAATCCCCTTCAACATGTATGCATCAACATAAACTAATGCATACCTTCCTGGTTGGTACCAACCTACGTGTTGTTGTCTGACCAATTGATATTTGTATAAGCTCACAGACTTCATCCTTCATCATATTGATCACCATTCCTGCCACCCTCATGTGCCTTCACCTAGATGGAAATCACAAGAAACAACACCATCCACATCTTTAACCTATATCAGTTTTCCATGAATACATAATCCATCATTAGTCATACTCAAGCATTGTTTCATTATAATAGACTCTTCTAGGTTCACAAGCATGTTATATACATATCGAAGCATGTAACTATGAAAAATTACACATCCATATGCACCAAGCACTTACTTTCAGCATGCCTACTAATACATATGCATTTTAACTTCATTTTATGCCTCTTTCTCTCTAGTGCATTTTTTTTTAAATCACTTCTTCATTTATCTATTTATTTTGTAGTTGGTTGTCCTTGAATTTCTTTAGATCCTTGTTGCCTTGTGTGCTACCATTTTTCTCATCTGCACTATGGTTCCTTGGTATGAACATTTTCCATCCAAGTTTCACTTGGCCATTCTACCATCCAACCAATGTGTTATATTTCCAGCAGCCTCACCTAGGCAGTCATATCCAACTTTACCTTTATGAAATATTCCAGCACCTTGGAATGAAGTAGCTCAAACATTCCATCACTCTACTACAATGTTCTTGAATCAAATACTATTACTCCTTATTTGTCCATTAGGTTACTTGATTAACCTTTCCCTTTGAAACCATACCTTTCACACTTAATATCATTCCCAATGGAAGTCCATTTTCACTCAATGACACTTTTTAAGTGAGTGGGCATTCCCAATTCTTTGCATTGGCATCGCTTTCCATTGTGAACTCTAATATCAAGAGTGGATCTCTTTCACACTTTTCCTGTTATACCCATTCATGACATATTTAACCGCTAGCTTCATATCCTATGTGAAGGTTCTTACTTTTGTTGTACCTACAGTTTATTCAGATTATGTGGTTGTTGATTAATACTTTTGTTCCACAATTCTTGAGTTCTTTGTCCGCCTTTCATTACTTTCTTTGTAGATCTTGATTTCTTCATCCAAATCCTGTAAGCTCTCCTAACATTTGATCCTAGACTAAAATTGATCTGATTATACTTCTAATCCTGAGAAACCTGCAAGCAATCGTCTAGTTAGAATTATAAATATCCTATAAAATTCTCAATTAAATTTGCAAGTACTTTTTCTTTTTAATTAGTATTATATCAACTTAGGTGATCAAGAGAAAGGGTGGTACGCTTGGCTAAAAAATGTCAATGAACACAAAGAAACCCATATATAATGTTTACGCAGGGAAAAACTAGAATTAGTTGAGCATACATAAATTATGGGAGAGTTATCCTCAACAACTTTTAAGAGAAAAAGAAGAAAAAAAATTTGTTAAAAAAAAACAATAAATCGTTTTTTTTTCCTTGGCTAAATCAGATCATCCTGCCATGTGACCTTTCCTTGACCCATTACAATGGAGTATCACCAACCTTTTATAGACTCTCATTACATGTAATCAATAACCTTAATACAACTTTCACTCTTTCACCTTGTCAAGTTTATCTTAACATTCCTCCCTTTAAACATGTCTTGGGGTTTTCCATGATCAAATATAATCAAACATCCCTAGGTCTAAGTCTGCATGTCTATCACTCCAAGACCAAAACTCGTGCTCTTCAAATCCATAAGGTGCCTTCAAAAACCCCAGGGATTTAAACAGTATCTCTATAATGGAGTAAAAAAACTAGCCAAACCTAGCCAAGTGAGTCTTCACCCCTCAACTCTTAACGCATTACAATGGAGTATCACCAACCTTTTAAAGGCTTTCATAATATGTAATCCATGGACTCTAAAACCACATGTGACCAAAACGATGCTTCCAAAACCACTATTATTCACCTACCAACTTTGTCTCTTTCATCCAATCAAATTAAAATCAATAAAAATAATTATAATAAATATTTTGATCAAAACTTGATTTATTTATTATTGAATTGATTAAACGGACCCTCTTCCATATTCGATTGAGGCTAATAATAATAATAATGTAATTTTAAGTTCACTACACCAAAAGACCCACTGCTTCAACATTTGCAATACATAGATATATATACACAGCGTATTCATTCATGGCATATAGTATTTTGGAGGTATGAATGTACAGTTTCCTTCCTTTCGGCATTGAATTACAGTTTGAATAGTTTGGACTCTCTGCATTGAAATTTCAGTTCGAATAGTTCGGATTGACAATTATGGCGACGAGTGCCTCTGATATACAAATTAATATAAAAGTTGGGAAAATAATCAATAAAATACAGCTTGCTCGTGAAAAGTTAGAGAAAACTTCATTTTATGCAGAAATTTTAAGACAAATGCAGAACCCAGAATTTGTTTCACTGGTAGAGAGAGTGATAAGCATTGATCTACATCATTCACAGTTCCAAGTGGTTCTCTATGGAATTGGACGGATGGATTTTAACGAGGAGGAACCTGAGACCAGTCAGAATGAGAGTGAGATTCATCTAGAGTGTAATCGCATGCAGTTATGTTTGGCCATTTTATTAAGAGAACACTTTCACTGGGTGAAGGATATCGTGCTGTATGATCCCGTTCTGTCTAAAGTGGATCAAAAAGCTATTCATGCCTTGGGCTGCACTTGTCTCTGTGTTAACGAAAATGGCAGGAGGACTTTTCTCTCTGTTAACGAAAATTGCAGGAGGACAGTGGACAGACCCACGCTGTTTTTCATGCCTAACTGCAATGTTTTCCAATGTGGAAATGTATTGGAGGCAAACTGGACGCCT
>ML800383.1:98146-119783 GCA_009831015.1 Picea engelmannii
CTTATTCCCACATAAATATACAATTCCAAGATGATTCCAAATGAAAATGTCTCCTTGGTATATATAGGAGACTAGGAGGTATAATTACAACTAATGGAATAAAACCAACATAAATAAAATAACAATAGTAATGTAATATGCCCCAATTAAGGGGTAATGAGACAATATTAGGGCTTAACAAAATCCCTCTCAAGGGTCAGGTCCACTACCTGCTCACACCATGGCTAGAACTAATCCTCCACAAACTGCCCCCATGCCATACTTGGCATCTGTCAACATTCCTAATTTGACTAAACTCACGAATGATCCCATTTTACATGACCCCACATGGCCCAATATGCCTACCAAGCTACCTTAAGATATTCCAAAATTTGAACGAAAATCGGGGGAAGATCCCACTAGCCATGTTATGACCTTCCATTTATGGTTCTCTTCAAACAACATCATGGATAACTCCATCTGCTTAAGGTTATTTCAAAGAATGCTCACCGTTCCATCAACCAAATGGTATGTGGACGACAAATCAGGGTCCCACGTGACTTTTGAATCCTTAGCCAAAGCCTTTTTGGCCTTTTTCCAACTACCAGTTCGTCATGACACTATTTTAGAACCACTCTCCGAGTGAAAAATAGCCTCATCTATGCATATCGTCGACCACATCCATGAATGGAATCGACGACGTAGTTTGTGTAAAGAAGAAACCACGAAAGAACAACATATCTATTGGTTTCTAAAATCACTCGTCTCTATACTTGCCAAAGATGTAGCATCCACCTTCCCCCAATCTGAAGAGGAATCCATCAACAAGGATCAACAGTTTGACCTTATTTATACTAAGTCGAGCTACTTATACACAATATTACTTGATCCACCCAAACCGATACCATTTGACCAGGAAAAACCTAGAATGTTTCACGCTGCAGATGGGTTGATTGGTACCACAACACACCAAAACCCTTACAACCAACCACCACCTATATATGGTACACCTCAATACCCGAAAGCCTATGGAGGGCCATATTATTACCCTCCCCCCCTTACCAACAACCATATCCTGTTTCTCCCCCTCCACCCATGAGTGGACCCTCGCCGACACCAATGATGCACCCAACCTCTCAACCAAGTTCTGGTTCACCTTCTACCTCAACATATAACCTGGGCACTAGTGAAATTTCTTCGCCTTCCTATGCGCCATACATATCGTTGCCACAAAACAATATGTATTTTCCATTTCCTGGTCCTCCATAACCAGTTTCTCCCCCACAAGGACAACCACATGCCAACGTTAAATTTGTTCAACCCTCTCCCATTCAACAACTTCATACTTTTGAATAGTTGAATATGAAAAATCTGGCCTATCAGTTGAATAATGCCAAGAATAAAGGAAAAAACCGAAGTAATAATAACTCGGGACCAGGAGGAAATAACCCCCAACAAAAACAACCTGCTAGGGGCAACCACAATTAGGGTATCTAGAACCCCCAAGGGGACAATAAAAAAAAATCCAAGGGAGGAACAACAACATTAACCTCCAGAAGAACTTCCCTTGCACTCTTTGTGGTGAGTATGGACATTATACTCACCATTTCCCCCAAATTTTTGAATTTAAATGGATGAAAGAATCCATGAACGTGCCATGTCCTCCAGCACCGCCTGCCCCTCAACAAGCCCCACAACAGTGTTTTCAACAACCACCCCCAACTGTGTTGCAAAACCCTATTCCACACCAGGGTGTGATGAATACCCAATAGGAGGCACATTCTACCCCCCCACATAAAGGACAATATGAAAACCCAGGGCCTATCCGCCCTGGTAATCTGACAGATCACAATATACTCCTCACCAACGAAGAAGAAATTCTTCCGCAAATGTGTGTTCGTCAATACAATGCACCCCCTGAATCTACTCTGATCATCTCGGAAGTGACTCCAACTACAGTTGGACAACCCTTGATGATTCCATGCCCTAACACTAAACCTACCATTCATATCCCTCGCATTCCATTGCGATGGAATGTCAATAACCCCCAGGATAGGGAAACACACAATTACAGTCTGGTCGATGAATTGGCACAGTCTCCTACAACCATGTCTGTATTGGAAGTCCTCCAAACCTGTCCAACTCAACGAAAATCCTACTTCCCGCCTTGGGGGTAGTCGACCCAACTGATACTAGACTCATCAAATTTGATCTAGATAGCGGAGAACCTCGTCTCCTTGCTCTGGTAGCTTTCCAAATACCAGTCAAGATTTAGAACATCATGGTTCATCGGTGTATCATGGATGAAGGTGCATCCACATGCATCATGTCCAAAACTGTATGGAAAAAACTTGGCTCCCCTGAGCTAGTACCATATTCCATCACCTTGAGAGCCTATGATGGTCAACCATCCTCCCCTGAAGGGCTCTTTCAAAATGTCCCCATCGAAATTGGGGGAAAAACCATCCTCATCGACATTGAGGTTATCGACGCCATGCTCGATTACAATATCTTTTTTGGATGTAGCTACATGTATGCTATGAAGGAAGCGGCCTCTTCTATGTTTTGAACGATGATGTTCCCCCACAATGGGAAAATCGTTACCATTGACCAAATTACACATTATGAGGCTAACTACTCTGCCAACATCGATAACATCTTGCCTCTTGTCTGCACAAGTTTCGATGCTTATTCACTCACTGACATGTCCCCCATAATTTTCAAAGACCCATCCTTGCTAGGGGCATACCATGGAGCGCCACCTCTCATACACCCTTCAACACAAGTGTGTGCCATATATTCTAATGGAAATAACACCATAGACACCATTCCTTCCACTGAGGCCTCCCCACACCTCGACGTCCCACTAGTTGAAGAGATATTACCTCAGGGATTCCCTGAGAACCCTACTACACCATTTATCCATGATTTCCCCCTCCCCTAGGGGAAAATCCCAATTTGGGAGACAATTTCCCAAGCCATCACTCAAATTCCCTTCTTCTACCCCCCACCGAGAGTACAAGAATTTTAGGTAGCCACAATGCTTACCTTTCCCAACATGGTGCTTTCCATCCCTATATGGTATCTACATCCACTTGCGATGGTTACTCAACTATCTCTCCCTCCTAAGTCAAAGGGAATCTCGATGCAGATTCCTAGCACCACTCTCACCCCCAATTTCTAGCACCACTACCATAGCTAGGGGAAGATAGAAGAATAATGATCCCACAAATCCACTTCCTCCTTGAGTTCAATCTCCTTGCACACTCTATGACAGAGAGGGACACCCCACTAATAGATTTCCTTCTCTTATCGAGTTATGCAATCTGATCCAACTCCCTCGAGCGACCACATTGCTCATCGCTTCTCCAAGCACGTCTAGTACTATGACAACGTCCTCCGCTACAGGCAGTAAAGGGTTGTGAACCAAATTCGATGGTTCCATCTGTTTAGAATATGGCCACTACACTCATCATTTCCTAGCTCTACCTTAGTTTCATTAGACACTAATGAAAATACGCCAAGCCTTTTAGCAAGAACCCCCTCCACCACCACTTATGGGTACCCATGTCACTGACGTTAATTATGTCTCTACCTCAATCCTCAAACATATGAGATTCCCTTGCACTCTCTATGAGTCACTTGCTCATTTCACATACCAATTTCCTTTGATTGTGGCATACTGAGGTCGTGATTCAAACCCTATTCAACCACATCCGACCACCTCACCAAGGTTCTTTCCTGCTCTAGATACTACCAACATCACCTCCCTTGAACCTAAGTCACTTCCCACCCCTCCATGGT
Source organism: Picea engelmannii (assembly GCA_009831015.1). Classification (NCBI taxonomy): domain Eukaryota; kingdom Viridiplantae; phylum Streptophyta; class Pinopsida; order Pinales; family Pinaceae; genus Picea; species Picea engelmannii. The sequence goes on from ML800383.1 coordinate 101,930, forward strand.
TCATAAGTAGACTGTTTGAGGACATTCCCCCAAATCCTCCCAATTCTTCGGTTCATTTCCCATAAGAAATATTACCCCCTACCACCATTTATCCCCTACAGTGTCTGGACATTTGTTTTATGTCAAGAGAGCCATTGCACTACGGTTGAGATATTCCCTCTACATCTTTGCCACCTGAATATAATCACACTATGAAAGTCACCCATTTCACCTCCCCGGATCCCCTATATTCTCGCATTTTCCACTGCGACGAAGATATCCTGGAGGAACTCACTACCCCCGATTGCCCATGGAATGCATCCATCATCGAGTGCTTTTTCTCTCATAGGAAGCCTTTGACCCTCCTAGCCAAGCCTCCATATGCACAATCGAAACCCAGGATTTTATTCCTTCAGGGCATATAGACTGGTTCAACAACCCTATCCCTACCCCAGATGCTTTTGAGGAAGGAAAAATGGCCAATATATCTCCCACCGCCAAACTCGACATTTCCATCAAACCAGGAATCATAGAAGAAATCACCATTGGTGCCACATTCTCCCCTAGGGAACTCACAGCTTACAAAGCTCTCTTTCAGGAATACTGGGATATTTTCTCTTGGTCATATATAGAGATGCCTAGCCTTGATCCTTCTATTGTCGAACATCACATCGACACATGGACACATGTTTCCATAGTCCATCAAAAGTAGCGCCCGCTTCACCCATCCAAAGTTGTGGCTATCAAAGATGAAATCAACAAGTTACGCATCATTGGGTTCATTTACCCCATTGCGTATACCTCATGGGTTTCAAACCCCATCCTCATTAACAAAAAATAAGGCACTATTCGCGTCTGCACCGAATTTCGAAATCTCAACCATGCTTGTCCCAAAGAAAACTTCCCAACCCCTTTCATCAACCAAATTATCGATGACTTTGCCAACCATGAGGCCTTTTCCTTCATGGATGGATTCTCTGGCTACAATCAAATCCAAATCCACCCAACAGATTAATATAAAACTGCTTTTACTACCCCATGGGGTACTTTTTCTTATCGTGTCATGCCTTTTAGACTAAAAAACGCAGGTGCTATGTTTCAACGGGCCATGAATTATGTTTTCCATGATCTCCCTTGCATCATCCTCTCTTACTTAGATGACCTCACTGCATGATCCAAGAAATGAACTCAGCATTTAGACGACTTACGCGTTGTCTTTCAATGATGTCTCCAGTACAATATCCGCTAGAACCCCCTCAAGTGTGTATTTTGTGTCACCATCGGACGCCTCCTTGGGTTTATTGTCTCCCAACATGGCATCATAGTGGACCTCCTTAAGGTCCAAGCTATCACAAAAATACCACCACCTAGGAATTTGTGCCAAATGTAGAGCCTACAAGGCAAAGCCAACTTTTTACGTCGCTTTGTCCAAGATTACACCACTCGTGCACATGGTTTCCTTTTCTTACTGCATCATGATATCCCATTTCGATGGGATGAACACTCCCAAACTGCTTTTGATGATTTACAAGTGGCCCTATCATCCAATCATCACCGCTGACCCCTTCTACAAATGGGGCATAGACTTCATGACTTGCAATCCTCCATCTAGTAATGGACACAAGTACATCGTCATGGAAGTATATTACTTTACCAAATGGGCCAAAGCCATGCCTACCTTCAACAATACTGCTGACACAACAACACGTTTTTCTTTAACCACGTCATTACCCGTTTTGAAATTCCACTACAGTTAGTTTATGATCACAGTAAGCACTTTGAGAATGAGATCTTCGCAGAACTCTCCTCAAAGTTAGGTTTCTCGCATGAGTTTGCCTCCCCATACTACCATCAGTCCAACAAACAAGTTGAGGCTGTCAACAAAGTCCTCAAAACCATGCTACAACGTACCGTGAACAAACATAAGACCAACTGGCATCATATGTTGTTTTTCAACATTATGGTCTGATCTCACAGTAGTAAAAAATGAAACCAATTTTACACTGTTTCATCATGTCCATGGGATCGAAGCCACCCTCCCCATCAAGTGTGAAATTCCCGCATTATGCACCACCATCAAGCTATTACCTGACACTAATCCAATGGAACAACACTTGTTGACCTTAGAGTCACTGGATGAAGATCGTCGGTCTTCATTACAGAACAACGAGGCAACTAAAAAATGGTCCAAATCCACCTTTGACCGCCATGTCAACCTTTGTTCTTTTAACGAAGGAGATCTCATCCTAACTTACGATATCTCCCATGATACTCTTGGTCATGGGAATTTTGAATCATTATGGAATATACCCTACATTGTCCAACACTGCCTCACTAAAGCTGCATACATCTTGGCCTCTCCAAAAGGCTATCCTCTCAAAGAAACCATCAAAGGGTTGTACTTAAAGAAGTTTTATTCTTGAGCGTAGCCATCCTACACTAGGATTTTTCTTTTTGTACACATTTGTAGAGATTTTAGTCTTATTTTTTCACCTCCACTCCTCTTGTCTGATCTACCATCCGTGTTATTGATAAATGCATCCTCCATTGGCCTACCACATTGGTTATGTTGACGATGCTAGCTGCTGGACACAGAATCTCGCTTCAACCACTTGAGCCCTTTATACCCCCTCACATGAACTACTCCACTCCAACGACATATGTTTGGGCTCAACCACCAATAACCAAGCATAATACATCACTGTCATTGGTCTCCTCATAGAGGCTAGTCACCACCACATTCGTTACCTTAGCATTTTATTAGATTCCCAGCTTGTTGTCCTGCAACTCAACAATGTATACTGTTTCCACGATCCTTGCCTCTCTTGCAAATACTTGCAAGTTAGACTCTTATCTCAAAACTTTGATTCAATTACATTTACACATATTTCACGATAATTTAATCAAACAGAAGATGATATAGCTAACCTAGTGTTAGATTGGCATTTATCACATCAAGACATCATTGCATATACATAATCATAAAACATCAGTCACAACATATAGATTAGACATCATAAACCATCAAAAACATAAACACATGTATCCATCACAAAGAGACAAAATATGTGTATCCATATATATATATCTCCTTTGAAGTTTCATAAATGTTTAAAAAAGTACAAAATATACATCGCCTGTAGGCCAGTGAGTCCCCTAGCCCCTATAGGTACAAAATGGGTACCCCCTACCCTATACAATGGGTATCAACTACCCTTTACAAAATGGGATCGCAAGCCTATACATATACAAAAACCAACACTCATGGTGCCCCAGAGCTCCCCCCCAGGTCCTTTATCAGTTGGAGGTGCCCCACTAGCTAGGGGTCCTCCAGGTCTAAGGGGTAGTCGACTAGTCATCGCTGGCCCAGCTACAGCTGCCCGACGGATCAAGGTCCGCCACTCTGTCGGTACAACCACACACTACTCGAGGACCCTCTTTTCTTGGATGTGGGCCCAAATACCCTCCATCACACCCTAAATAACCTTCTCGAACCAACGATGAAGGTACTCAATCCCCCTCTGGCCTCTACCTGCGGCTCATGTGATGGTCCAACACTCGCATCATCAAATTTGTGCTTTCGGCCCGCCCTCAGCTCATGTGCTAGCTCAACACCAACATCATCTCTCCTGCGCCACTCTCCTATCTGTGACTCTGCTTGCGGGGGTCGCATTGGCCCTTGACACACAGACTCCTCGACCATATCAACCTCATGACCTCGAGGCTCCACATATGAAAATACAAAAAAAAAAGGTAGATTCATCATCCATATATACATAATCATATGCTACACTATCAAAATCACAAAAAAAAAATGCACAAACATACCTCTCTGGTCCCAAACCTCTCCAGGAGGCAATTCCATATTTGGGTCGTGTCGGTAGTCCATCCCACCATATGGGTACCAAAGTATCACCTATGGCATATTACAACATGCACATGCCATAATGGCCGTAAAGTAGTTTCCACCCTCTCCCCCTCCGCGATGTGCCAAAATCTTGGCCCACTGCATCAATTGCGACTCCTGTGACCCTTCAGACGCCAACAAAATTCTCAGACGCAACATAGGCACCCTATCCATAAATCATGCCACTAGGATGGACCCAAACGTAAAATCACCAGAGTAGGTCCCATCATCCTGGAGTGCAACATTAGCCCCCAAGAAAAAATTTCCCCACTAGGACCCTCTCTATAATCCTTAGCTGACCTACCATGATCCACTAAGTAGCCAAGGATCCATAGATCCTCACAACCGTGGCCACGATGCACTGAGAAAAGAGCTCGTCCATCGCCTCAATATAGACAACTGACCCTGACATCGGGTTTGGCCCCGAATAGTGGCATCGTGCCATATCTATCAGTCTCACATCCCCTGACAACTAGGGGTTAGTAGGTAGGGCCATTCCCTGGAAGGGGAGCCCCATCAAAAAGTGTACATCCTCAAAAACTGAGAGTGTCAGCTGCTATCCCCTCATAATAAAGCACTGCAGATCAATGCTCCACATGGATATTATATACTGAAGCAGGAACTCCTACGACCGTATCAGAGGGAAATCGAAGAACTTGAGAAGCCCACAGGCTGCCAAGTGTCTCCGAACGCCTGATTGATCTCTCACCGCCTCTCGGAGGTGATCCCAGTCTCTCTCCCTCCAGTGGATTGACATGATGACTCTCCTATCACAAGATGATCACCTATATCCACACAAAAACACTTGATCAACCCTCATCATTCATCAAAAATATAAAAAAAAATTCAAATTTTCAAACACCCTTAGCTTTGCCTCTAGTGCACGGCTTTCACCCCCATAGGTGCGCACACATGCGTGACCGTTCTCTACACAACTGCTCATTAATGAACAACTGTCAGAGAAACATCTGCGCATCATTGTGCAACTGTCACACCAACAGGTGCACACACATGCACACATTTTCTCTACACAACTGTGCACTGATGCACAACTGTCTGAGAAACAGCTGCGCACAATGAGAAACTGTAATTTCAATAGGCGTGCATCGCATGCACGCTTATTTTTCCCTCCCACGCATGCCTATGCATGGTTGTGTCAAGCACAACTGCATATTATGCATGGGAGATAGAATTATACCCGTGCATTTGAGCATGGGTATTCTTCCTTCTCTCATGCATTAGTGGGCCCACCCCTAAAGCTACCCTTGTACGACCATCTATACGACCCCTTACCCAAAAAATAGGAAATTAATACTGTGTAGGAGGATGGGACCACTAACTTGTCTCTCGCAACTCCCAGATCGATCAACTCGATCTCCTGTAATCTTCGAAACTCCTCCAAATACTCTCGTCAATTCACTATCGTAGTGGGTACAAAAGAGGTGGCATTATGGGCCCAACAACCATATATAGTTCCTTTTGCCAAACTTCCACACTCAATTACATGAGCCCAGCGCCTCTGTTTCCTGATCCTTTTTTAGTGACGAGATCAGGGTCCCGCCATATGCAGAGTCACATTCCCCGAGTCACTATCTGAACTTGGCCTCAGAGGAGCATTTTTATCACGTCACGTTCAGGTACACATGCTCATGTTCAAAATTATCAAATAACTGTTATATGTTCTTTAACATTAGATATTTTTCACGTCGGGTATTTAGTTTTTCATGTGTGCAGGTACTTGGTCATCACAAGCAGCATAACTCCTTCAGGTATATGTTCGACACTAGCATGTAAAACATTCTCTCTGAATATCAATTGCATATCCCAGTCACACCCTCCAATGTTCACCTTTAGGGTCCCCACATCCGGCTCTGTAGTACCGTCACCTCTGTTTCATTTTGGTACTATCACCCGATAACACTCTCCCCCACATGAGTTGTCCCATTCATAGTTCCCCTTGGAAATTTGACACTCATGCTACTTTCATCCCCTAGGGATGGGAGTCCTGATAGTCTTATGCACTTCCTAGAATAATCCACATGTTTCTTCTCATCATCCTGATAGCTTTCCCAATGGACTCCTAGGCTATCTCATTTTGTCTCTATTTTGACTGCACCTCCACAGTATCATTAACCCTCCATTTCATCCAAAATCAGTTTTGTCATCTGCAGATTTCCATCCATTCATTTACCTCATACAGAAACCCACCCATGGGGCCCCCACCCTCCACCAGTTCTCTTCACAACTTGTGCCCTCACAAGTCAAGCCATCTCACACTAGGGCACCCATTTATGTATTTGTACACTCATCCAAAATTATTCCTTATTTATTTGGTAATTGTAAAAAGCCTTTGTTTCCAACATTTCCTTAGGTTTTTGTTGTAACCCTTGATGCCCTTCTTTTCTCGACAACACAACCCATGTCGCCCTTGGTTGGGGAATCCACTCTCCTTTTCTCATTTTGACATCGTTCATAAACCCCAAGTATACCAACATCCATGTACCCTTGATCTCTGCGTTTGTTCACTTTGTCAAGCCTCTAACACAATTTAGCCCCATATCTAGTCGTCCCCTTGACACTAGATACAGTTTTCGGTTGCTGCCACTCATCCTTCACACATACCCCAACCAAGGGTAGTCTTGAATCTCACCGCATATCGAATTCATTCATGTTCCCTATAAGTTCTTTATCTTATTTCCGTGGATGTCACAAAGCCCTTTTCTTCTTGGAATCACGTCTCCCTTTTTGTCGACATCAACACAGTTTCCATACGGGTGACAATATCTTGACTCTCATTACCTTTAAAATGAGGAGTCTCAGACGACATAGAGAGAAACACCATTTATTTTTGATTCCGTTGACCCCCATAACATTCAACTTTAGCTAAATCTCATGTTACGGTGGAAGCATGCGCACAACAGTTGGGACAAAGAATCCCGTAGAGGGCACAATGTGCCATATGTGCAACTATGTACGAGAAAATCTGTTCACTCCTATAAACGATGCATTTATGATTCTTGTCGACCCCCCAACCACTTATGAACCAGCTCCCAACTTGATTTGACCTTCAGATTTGAGAAAAATCCAAATGGGGGGTTGGTCAAGGACCAAAGGGTGCCCTAAAGGGCCCCTTGTTCACACTAAGAACCAGTTGAATATTTCCTTGAAGAAATGATATAAATGGAGGCCATGGGTGCACTAAGAAACCAAGATCTTCATAGTATTGTTATGCTGCCTCAATTCTCCCTTGAGAATCCTCTTTCCTCCTAGGAGCATTCTAGCACCATTGTAATAGGCCATTTCATTCACCTCTTGAGGGAATAGGCATTGATTTTCTTCATCATTTTCCATTTTTCTTCCATTGTAAGACGAAATATCCATTAGGGAACTCAAGAGCCCTCCCAAGGAGGAAGAGGGGACTCATAAGTCCTCATTTTTCTCTACGATGTTTTTACAACTAATATAGTTATCCATTGGTGGCACAATCTTGGTCATTGGTTGATTGTTTATGGTTCTAAAAGTTTCTTATGCATTCTAGTTTTTATTTCTTTAAGTTGTTTTAGTTTTTTTACTTGTTTATTTCATTTGTTTCGCTTGTTTAATCCACTCACTAACCTCTGTCTTATCTAGCAGGCCCAACTAGGCATGAAAGTGCCATTGTTTTTCTCACCCAAGTAACAAAACAAGCATAACACTAACCCTCACCAGCCTTTAATTCCTTGTACTTCGTTACTCTTTCTGTACATGGATTCTCTCCATGCTAACTCTCCTAAGATTTAGAATCATAGGATCATTGTTGATCCTATTGTGATCAACAATGATCACAAATTGCTTCTACCACAAGGTGATCTTCTTCTTCCCCAAGGTGATCTTACTTTTTATTTGATTACTGTACATGTTTGACTCATGTTTCCATCAATGACAACACACAATCAATAATGCCAACAATCTCCCCCTTTGTCATTGAGGGAAACATATCTGCAAAACAAAATGAGTTCATACCTTTTCTCCCCCTATCAGTGGTATCCTTTTCTATTTGATACCATACTTTTTTTCTACTTAACTTTGTTTTAGTGCTTCTCTCCCGCTTTGACATCAATGAAAAAGAGTGAGCCTGTGACTATGTTTCTCCCCCTGTGAATTTACTAACTACTTATCTCAGTCCATTAGGATATTTGTGTGCAAATAAGTATTCTTATTAATACCAACTTGTAGTGATACCAATGTATAGTGATCAAGTATTTTAAACCTCATCTAATTACTTTCTTATTTGATAACCAAAATACTCCCCCTGAGTTTTTATTGACTTTCATTTTTCAAATAGAACAAGAGTATGAATCTTACTGATCTTCTTGATATGATTCTTATTCTTATTTGATATTTCATAGGTATATCAATTGAGAATTGATACTAATTGATCTAATACCATTTTTTTTATCAATTGATATTTCCTAATATCAATTGAGCTTTTCCAATTGATACCCCTGGAAACGTTTTTCTACTTTTTCTCTTCTCCCCTTTTTACAAAAATGAAAAAAAAAATATTTTCTTGCTCCCTCTGAGGTTATACTCCCCCTAAGGCAATGTTATCCTTTGTTCATTTTCTCCTTCCTGTGTTCTACAACTCCCCCTACCAATGATTTTTATTTCTTTGACGAAAGGATTATGAAATCATCAAGATTGTGTCATTTTATTCTATAGGTACTTCCCTTTCTTGAGCTTCATCTATTTCATATTGAATTTCACATTCCTTATTAGGACCTTCACCCATAATTTTTGGTTATTGATTTCTTCATTTTCAGGTGCAAGATCATCTTTCTCACTTTCTCCTTCATATTTTCTTCTCCATATCTTTCTATGAGATATTTTTCTTTTTGGACCATTTATTTCTAATTGTGTTTTTGGACATTTGACATCTCCTTTCTTCTTCCAAAATTTATTAGGTTTTCTCCCTGACTTGAATTACTTCTTTAAGTATTGAATTTTTTAACACTTGCATCTTTGGGATTTGTATCAAAATCTATCACAGTTGTAACATCTCATTGTATGACAAAATTTTGCTGTGTGGCCAACAAAATTGCATCTCCAACATCTAATTGAGTTTTTGGATTTTCCCATATATTGTTTCTCTAGTTTCTTGCAGTCCATTGCTTTATGGCCAAAGTTATTGAAAGAAAAGAAATATCCATTGAAGGTTTTTCCATTCTTGATTTTGTCTTGAGAGATATGTCTTTTGATTTTCTTCTTCATTTTTACTTCTATAGCTTCCTTCCTTAACAAAGTTCATGGCTTGTAATTGGTTTGTGATTGCACCTTTTATTTTTGAGAATGATAATCCTTTCTCATGTTTGTAAATGGTGCTCCAATTGTAATTGTCTTCTTTCTTATTGTATCCAAGACCATTTTTGTCATCAACTAATCTTTGAATGTTCCAAATCTTATCCAGGATAGATAATCTATTCTGGAAATTGACAATTTTATTTGTCTTTTCATTCATCTTTTTGATATTGACTATTTCCAATTTCAACATGTGACATAATTCTTCCCTTTTGGATGATTGCATCCTATAGGCTTCTTCATTTTTCTTGGCCTCCTTGAGTTGAATCTTTAGATTTTCATTTCTGTATTCATTTATCTTCTTAGGGTTGATCATTTCTGATTTCAACATGTGACATGTCTCTTCCTTTTTAGTCAACTGAATCTTTAGGGCTTCTTCCAGTTCCTTAGCATGTTCAAGTTGAGTCTTTAGATTGATGACTATTTATTCCATCTCATCCAAGAATTATTTGCAATTAATAGTTTTGTCATATGTATTCAAATCTTCCATATCTTTTGTTTGATCAAAAACTTTAGTTTTCAATATTTTTATTTCTTCCTTGTTTTCTAGTTGAATCCTTTTGAGGTTGATGGCTTCTAATTCCAACATGTGGAATGATTCTTCCTTTTTAGTTAATTGGATCTTTTGGGATTCTTCCTTTTTCTTAGATTCTTCAATTTGAGTCATTAGATGTGCATTTGTACTTTCATTTATCTTTTTGAAGTTTATGATTTCCAATTCCAACATGTGGCAATGATTTTCTTTCCTAGTTAATTGGATCTTCAAGACTTCTTCACTTTCTTTAGTTTCCTCAATTTGAGTCTTTAGTCCATTAACCAATTATTTTGTTTATTTTAGTACTTATTTGCTTTTGTTATCATGTTTCTTCAATTCTTCTATTTCCTTTATTAGATGATCAACTTCAATCTTCAATCTTTTGATCTCTTTTTCTTTGTCTTTTAGTTGAACTCTTTGTTTATTTTCTTCATGGCTAGATTGATCTAATTGGTGCAGTAAAAACATATCCGTGTGTTGGAGTTTCTCAAACTTTTCTAGAGTGCACATATTTGTGTACTAAATATAGTCAAGAACATCATTAGTAACTTCAATATATAGACCATTTCCTGGTTCCATACTAATCACTTCAAATGTAGTTATAACACCAGTCTTAAACTCTAATAGTTTTTCTTTAGTGAATACTGAGGTATTCCCCAATTCTTTGATGAATTTGTATTCTTCACTGTTAACTGAGGTTTGCATCAAATCCTACATTTCATTCTGATTAGAAATATCTTTCTCTATATTATATTCTTCAATCTAATTGCAATTTTATTTTCTTTATCTTGTTCCTTAGCTTGATAAGAATTCTCTTCTTCTAAGTTTTGTTCTTTATTCTGATAAGAATCCTTTTTATCCGAGTCTTGTTCCTTACTTTGATAGGATTTATCTTCTTCTTGTGATTCATTTTGATAACCATTTTCTACCTAGAGCCATAATTATTTAGTAGATTTGTAGTGCCTCATATTTTCTTTGACTTGGTCTAACAAGCCATCATGGATTTCTTTTAAGGCTACTGAATTGTTTCTCCTTGCTTCCTTTTCATTTTTGGTTTCTCTCTTTGGAGTAGTTAAGTGGAATGGCTTACTTACTACTGAATCCCAAACTCCAAATTCTCTTGAATTCAAATATCTTGTCATATTTTCCCTCCATGAAGAATAATGTGTTCCATCAAATAAGGGAGCTTCGTTTGTGGAGAGCACCATTTTTCCACTCATCTCTTTAGAATCTACCTTCCAATGTTTAAACTGTGTTGAAGGCACCCACTCTGATACCAATTGTTGAAATGTACACTTGAAACTGGGGGGGGGGTGAATCAGTGTCACAAAACTTTGGAAAATATTCCACTTTTCATAAATTAATTGAAAAACATATATTTATTTCTATTTCTCAACCAATATATAAAAGAATAAATATTTTAATTATTTATTTAACTTGAATGAATACATAAGATCAATCTTCATATTCAAACAATTATGAGAGACCCAACTCTCTGTTACAAGACCCAACTTGTAGTTCTTAGATCCAACTGAGAATTGAGGAATCCAACCCTCATAACAAGTCCCAACTTGTTGATCTCAGATCCAACTGAGATGTGAGGAATCCAATCCTCATACAAGCCCCAACTTGTAAACATGCACCAATTTGATAGAATGAAACTTCATTCAATCCATTATATACAAATATATATACTTCGACAAATTCATCTCCATCTTTGTTCACCATACTTATTTGTTTATATAGTCTCCCAATAGGTATGAGTTTTGAGGCATTATGTCCCTTTTTTTGAACCATTACACCTATTCATACACCTCTTCATTTGAATTAATAATAATAATTTCTATCATTATTATTATAAATAATAGTTTGATTTAAAGACTTCAAATACATTATTTTACTTTAATTTGCATTTATTCTATTCTGGCTAAAAACCTATCGCTGCAAATGTTCTAGAAATTGAGTTCTACAGAGGCGCTTCCTTCAAACCATGTTTTTCACATTACCATATGCACAAAACCAAGGGATTATTAATTTATGCACTACCTCTTGTTTCACCCTTATTCCGCTATCATGAGACCAATGTTTTGTGCTTTAGAATTCTTCCCTTTTTTCTTTTTATCCCCCATATGTCCAGTGATGGAACCATGTTCTTCGGGCTTCGACGCTCTGAAACATTTCTTCTCTTCACCAAATTCTTGTTATCTCTGAAGCTATATCTCCTAGAGTGTTATATCTCGAGCAACTTCAATTCATGGTTTTAATCCTAATTGTTGATCATGATTTCAGATCAATGGTCTGATCATTCTTTTAAAGGACTTAGTTCTCACAATTTTCTTTTCCTTATCCAATGGCTGGGATTCAATCGTGAGATGGATGATTATCATTTCCTCTGATACTTCACAGCTTCTGGAGTTTGTTCTTTTTATAAACATCCAATTCTCCTAGACTAAATTTCTCCGAAGTGTGTATACTCTATTAATCTTGAGTTGACGTGTGTCCATAAAATTCAACAATCCATATCTTATTTTGGAGCTTGGTACTCCGAGTTACTAGAACTCTGAAGTAGTTCAATTCCTCTGGAGTGATTACCTACCAAATAAGTCATAAAGTGGTGGTGACCACTTATTGTCAGTTAACACCTCCGCTTACACTATCCTTCCACTATGCTTGATCAATGGTTGAGAACGATCCCGAAGTAGTTCAATTATTATTGTTACTTCGTGATTTACGCTTACTCTATCCTTCCACTGTACTTGATCTACGATTGAGAATTATCCCGAATTAGATCAACGATTAAAGTTACTTCGTGATTCCGACCTTCGATGATTAGCTGATAACAGAGGCTTGGATATCCCTGAAGTTAGTAATCCTAGAGTAACATGATTTGTGACGTCAATGTTGATGTGGCACTGACTGAGTGGCTACCATGTGTCACCTAGATTCATGAATTTCGTATACCTAAAGTGCCAACTAGACCTTGACAGTTGTCACCATCTGATTGCGCCATGTGTCCTTGCTGATTTGGTCATGTGGACTATGATGACATGGTGTCTTGATGTGTGTGCCACATGTCTTACTTCGTGAATTTAGATCTCCGACCTTCAGGTGAACTTACATTTTCTAAACCCTTTTTCTTCGAAGTGGTCAATGTCGAAATGGTCATCATGGAAGTTCTTACACTATCCTTCCACTAGGATTCATCCAACGACTATGATAAATGGTCCAGATTCATTTTGACCTTTGGGACTTCGGTTTATTCACTTTTTACCACTTCCCAATTCTCCCGCAGTGAAATTCCTCAAAGAATAAACCTATAGTAACTTGACTTCATCTAATGGTCCTTCTTTAACCCAAAAATATTAACATGATCCAACGGTTGTCAAGAATTCAACTATTCTGGATCTCGATCCTTTGGCCTTTATTATCCTATCCTTCCAATTTACTCTGATCGAACGGTCAATATAATTCCTGAAATGTATCTTAGATCAGACAACTCATGTCCACTTTGGGACTTCGTCTTTGGCTAAAATAAATTTTCCTTCAGGTAATTTTATTTAAAGTAGTCAGCGTCGAATTTGACCATTGTTCCTCCTACACGATCTGACAGTTTAAGTCACTCCCGAATCCTGAATCTTAAATCATACGACCATGATTCTCTCATTCTTTATGTAGGTTTCCTCTGTGATCCAACAGTCAGATTTACATCCGAATTCTGGATGAACGACTCCAGTTGATTGATTCTTATAAAGGTTTTCTTTACTCATAGAAATTTGTCGCCTTTGTTATTTCAAATGCACCATCTCTTCTGAGCTTCGATTATTTTTCTTCCTTCTGATTTGTTCATCACTATTTCTCCTAAGATTTTAATAATTGTTTGTCCATTCTTTTATGTGTTGGTCTTCAATCGTTAACCCTCCTGATATTTTAATTCCTTGTTCTTCGTTAATCTTTCTGTACATCGATTCTCTCCATGCTACCTCTCCTGAGCTTTAGAATCATAGGATCATTGTTGATCCTATCATGATCAACAATGATCATGAATTGCTTCTGCCACAAAGTGATCTTCCTCTTCCCCAAGGTGGTCTTACTTTTTATCTAATTATCGTACATGTTTGACGCATGTTTCCATCAATGACAACAAAAAATCAATAATTCAAAAAATCTCCTCCTTTATCATTGAGGGAAACATATATGTAAGACAAAATTTGTTCATAACTTTGGTCCCCCTATCACTGATATTCTTTTCTATATGATAGCAGATTTGTTTTCAATTTAACTTTGTTTTACTACTTCTCTCTCCCTTTGACATCAATGATAAAGAGTGAGGCCTTGACTATTTTTCTCCCCTTGTGAATTTACTAACTGCTTGTTGGCGTCAAAAGTCACTCCTGGATTGCAGCAGGAGTAAGCCTGATGCCCATCAATTTATGTCACTATTTTTTGATAAAGGGTGATGAATGGAAATAAACTCATAACAATATCGTTCTAACTTAGAAACTAGGCCAGGAAAGCATAAGCAGATGAGGTCTTGGTTTAACTTCAGAAAGTAAGTTGTATTAAGGGTGAGTAGGAGGAAGACTTCTGTGAGGAAATACGAAGGGTTGTTGTAGGCATTGAGCTTCTAACAGCCTATAGAAGAAAAACTTGAACACAAGAACCTCTTATATTCAAGAGCAGAAACACTAAAAGAACATAACAACGTTATAATAAATCCTTTATCCTAACACAGTCACGACGATTCATGTGAATCAGTCAATCATGAACCCTTTTAGTATGAGATCGAAACCAGATGAAAAAGAGAGCTGCCTTACATTAAACATGAAAATTTCATATGTAGATACAAAGCCAGGAAAACCAGTGCTTCATTAAAACATTACAGTCGGGAGTTCTTCTCTACCATCCATCCTTACAAAAATACAAAAACTGAGTATATATACTCAGAGAACTACGTCTCTTTGGAAGCAGGAGGGTAGCTTGAGACATTAAAGTCCAACTTAGCATGTGCAGGCTCCTCTGATCATACAAGAACATCATATCGGCATGGCTCTTTTAGGAAAACCTACACACAGGATGATCTTGAGTAGACTGCCTACTAGAACCTCCATGCCTTACATTCATGGCTTGAGCTGAGGTTTCAACTACCTGCTCAATTTTTATTAATTGCCTTCCTCCATGGCGGGTGGCTGAGACTTCGAGCACAACAGGCGACCATGCACTTGATTCCTAGGGCTCAGAGGCTAGCCGCCTTTTTATTTTGGCTCGGCCCTCAATGTAACCCATGGCCATGACTTGGCACCTCGCTCCAGAGGTGCTTCGACACTTCTCCTTTTGGGAGATTCCACCATTCTAGCATCCAGGATCCTTAGTGACTTAAACTGGGAAACGACCCTCCATATCGACGGTTGGATTTGGCTTCAAAATCAGCGGACACAATCCATTTTCCCTTGAACACATTGGCTCCGTGCCCCTCATCTGCTTTGTCCCCACTCCATACGACCCTGTGCTATGATCGTGGGCCTGCACCCAAAGGCACCTTCGCATCTCGCATATCATGGATGGAAGGGAGTCGACCCTTGTATTTCAAAGTCATGATAGGTGAGATAGCGACCAGACTCAATCGTGCGCCACATGTCCCTTGGTTGGATGGTTGAGATCCTCCCTTGATCAACGATCGTGATCACTCGTCACTCAATGAGCATTTAAACTCAACCAACCCCCACTTTAGCCCTGCTACCTTGTGATCGAGCACCAAGACTGTGGGCTCGCACCCAAAGGCACCTTCGCATTTCATGATTTTGGTAATGGAAGGGAGTCGACCCCTGTCTTTCAAAGTCACGATAGCTGAGATGGTGACCAGACTTAATCAGGCACCACGTGTCCCGACTGGATCAGACGACCATGATCCTTTCATGACTTTGGCCCTAAGGGATGAGCCCATGTGCTAAACCTCATGCAACTCCATGGCTCTGGCTTACCTGATGACCGTTGATCTGATCCATCGATGGATCCTCACCACTAAAAACAAAAATGCATGCTCACTTGATTTTAAGCCCGAAATGGAATTCTTCTATGTGTTGCACTTGACACTCACGAATGCGGCCTTTGAATAAAACACATTTGATGGTTTTTTAAAACCCATTTTTTCACATTTTACACCAAGGACCCGAAATTGGAAAGAAACACCCCCCTTGCAAGAATTGGTGCTAACACTGCTTATCTCGGTCCATTGGGATATTTTTGTTCAAATAAGTAGTCTTCTTGATACCAACTTGTAGTGATACCAATTTATAGTCATCAAGTCTTTTAAACCTAATCTCATTACTTTCTTATCTGATAACCAATACTCCCCCTGATTTTTTACTGACTTTCCTTTTTCAAATAGAACAAGAGTACGAATCTTACTGATCTGCTTGATGTGCTTCTTATTCTTCTTTGATATTTCATAGGTATATCAATTGAGAATTGATACTAATTGATCTAATACCAATTTTTTTATCAATTGATATTTGATAATACCAATTGATCTTTGTTGATTGATACCCCTTTGAATCTCTCTGCTACTTTTTCTCTTCTCCTCTTTTTACAAAAATGACAAAAACTATATTTTCTTGCTCCTTATGAGGTTATAATCCCCCTAAGGCAATGCTCTCCTTTGTTCATTTTCTCCTTCTTGTATTCTACAACTCCCTCTATCAATGATTTTTCTTTTGTTGGCTAAAGGATTATGAAATCATCGGGATTGTGTCATATTATTCTATAGGTGTTACACATTATTTTTGTCATCCCTATGATCATTAATGATGTAAACCTATCTGTTTCCTTCAGAGGGGTCAGTGGCCCGAGTTCCTGAAGAAAGAAGGGAGAAGAACTTTTCCCGAGAAAAGAAGTTGCATTCTCCTTTGTAAAAACCCTATTAAAGAGGATGTTCGTAGGTTGCTATATAGGCAGGGTGCGAAAATGCCTGATTTTCACAGGCTGCACCATATCTAGGTTGCGAAGTGTTCGCAGGTTTCTATATAGGCAGGGTGCAAAAATGCATATACGTGGGAAAAACAAGCATCTTATCGATGCTTCTAGAAGGAGAAACTTCCATGGTGAGGTGGCATCTGAATGGTTTGGATCTTACTCACTTTCATGATTTAGTGGGATCATCCTAACCTCCTCACCTTATTCTCTTCAACTTATAAAAGGAGAGGAGCTCTCATGGAGAAAGTTAGCTTTTGTGTTTGGATCTTGGATTGGATTGAACTTTGGAGATTGTTAGCTTGGCTAGATGAGCCACTTTGTCAAGATAGATTGTGAATATTATTAGATCTATGCTCTCATAATTCTTGGAGTGGAAGTGTGTGGGGAACAAAGGACAGTTGGAAGGGACCTTACGACATCAAGGACACGATTGTAATCTCTCTTTCACATTTAATATGATACAATAATATGATTCTTTCCTATAAATATTGTTGTGTTTTATTGTATGATTCCTTCATCACATACATAGGTTTATATGGAGTTTATGCTATTACTATCACTTTGGTTGGTTGTGTTCTTTTGCAGGTTCATCATTGTATGAGCATTGGAACGGAGCTAGGATGGCGATGGCAAGAGGAAGAGACATTTAAACGGTATGCCACTTATCCCTCTTTAGTTAGTAAATTCAATATATAAAACTTAAGGAAAGAGCCATGTTGTGGTGTGTTTTGTTCTAGATCTAGGTGGATCTAGGGAGATCAGTTAGTGTCCACACCTACCGATTTATCCAATAACAAAATTGGCAAATCCACTGGGGAGAAAATGGTTTCCTAGTTAGTCTAGTTTTCCCTTGCTTTGATTGCTTGTTTTCTGGTCTCTGTGTCTGTGGGAGATCCATCCAGACTCTCTGGATCTAAAAGTTCACTTAGACTCTTTGTCCTTTTTCCAAATTCCTTTAGATTACATACATTCCCACACTTCACCTGTATACTGCGTGTGAAAACCCTTGATTTTCGCACCCTACTGTTCAATCCAGTGCAACCTTCTTTCACCCTACCTCTGTCTAGACTGTGAAAATGCCTAATTTTTGCACTGCACCTCACTACTAGGCTACGAACTTGTTTGTA
>ML800383.1:154392-174207 GCA_009831015.1 Picea engelmannii
TGGTTTCGTTATTCTACTTCTACTTCAGGGTGGTTGGACGGGGCAAGGACAGGTGGTTGTATCCACCTTCTGGTTGTAGCCAGAGAACATAGGGGGTTGTAGCCTCCTTTTGGTTGTAGCCAGAGAATTGGGAGTTGGATCTTCCCTTATGTTGTAGCCTGTGAAAATAGGGGGTTGGAGCCTCCTTCCAGTTGCAGCTGGAAAACAAAGGAAGTTGGTTCTTCCAATGAATGTAATTCTTCAAGACATATAAGATAAATCATTCTGTGGTTTTCTCCCAATTTGGGTTTCCACGTAAAACACTGGTGTATTGTGTATGTGTGTGAGTGTTCATTTCTTATTGCTCATTATTGGATAATAATTATACATTGATATAATACTTGGATTATTTGGAGAAAAAAGATTATAATTACGATGTTACTGATTCACCCCCCTTCTCAGTAATCCAACAACATGCCCATACATAATGTATTTCATGTGTCATTGATTAAGAAATATGTACCTGATACTAATCATGTTATTGATTGGAATGTTATTCAGGTGGAGAAAGAAAGCGCTTTTCAAGTGCATCCGGTGCATATACTGGATCGAAAAAGAAAGCAACTCTGGAATTGAGTCATAGGACTTATAAAGGTTCAATGGACCCAATACAGTCCTAAGGATGCAACATGGGAGCATGAAGATGCAATGCGGGCAGAATACCCACATCTTTTTTGAATATTTTGAAAATCTTGTTGATATTATGTAAATAAGTTGCACCGAGGACAGTGAAAAAATAAGGGGAGGGGATTGTAATACCCCAAGTTTGAGCCCCTATGAAATGTAATGATTTTTTTAGGATGGTGAGACAAGTAATTATAATCTAGTATGATTATGTGTTTATTAGGCTAAAGATCCTAGATGCTAAGGTCAGTGGGCCTGATTTTTGTATATGTGATTATATATATTATTAATTAAAATACATCGTTGTGTGTAGACCGACCACAGAGAAAGAGTTACGGGGGACTAAGATCCAATGGGTAGACAAAGGAATGGGGATGAGAGGATAGGAAAGAGGGGATAATCTTGAGGGCTTAACCCAAGGGAATATTATAATGTATTCCTGAAAAGAACTAAAGTTGGGAAAATAAACCTAGTTATCCTAAGTTCCTTTGAGGAGAGGAACAAACTCCAAGTGGAGAGGAGCGTGCTCCTAGAGAGCCAAGTGTCACCTAGGATGCATGTAGATTTATGTTGGAAGTTCCACCTTTGTGGGGACATGAACCATTCTGGATACCTTTCCTGAGTATTTCTCTCTCACCATTGTAGCTCTCCCATGATTCTGTAGGCTGACCATTCTCATTAATTTTCCTTGCTCGCTCTGAACATTTTGACTGGTTTGGCCATTTATTTTTCCACGAGTCCATCCTTAGCATGTTGGACATACCCTGTATAGTTCACGCACACAATGAGAAAGTACACAACCAGAATCATTTAGGCCTTTGTGAACCTTTGTAAACTATTGAGTCGTTGCCTTGCCTTACCCGAATATAGGTGGTTGTGGATTGAAGAGGTGGGTTGTCATGTCCGTGGTTGAAGAGGCGGGTTGTCATGCCCATGGTTGAAGAGGTGGGTTTTTAGGCCTATCGTTGAAGAGGCAGGTTGTTAGGCCCATGGTTGAAGAGGTAGGTTTTCAGGTTTGTGAGAAACTCTCTCCAGGTGAGAGAGTTTGTTGGGAAGTGATTTCTCCTGGAGAGAATCTAGTACCAGCTACGAAGCTATGAGAATTCCCAATTTGGCCTGTTGCTGAAGCCCTGGAAGGGAAGTGGAGCAACTGATGGACCATGGAACAATGAAGGTGCATATTCCTAGGGTGGGACAGGCATGTGGGTAATGAGATTCCGTGAGCAATGGGCCTAAGTAGGCTCCTTGGAGAGAATCCTTATAGTTGCACAATGTATTTTCATGTAGCCTTAGCCTAGGTATATGATTCCTTTTCCCTGGGTGGAGTTTATTCCTAGCTCAGGGGTGACCCACTATTGAGCATGATGATCATCATGGTCTAAGGCTGGGAGGTTTGTGGAAGGTCTGCACGTAGTTGGTGGTCATATGTTAAAATATAAGTATCAAATCTTTGTTATGTATATGATGTATCTTGAAATTAAGTTATAATGTTGTTAGAATTGACTGTGTATAATTTATGTATGTTTTAATGTTATTTCTGCATGAATAGTGAATGAACATAATGTTATAGCTGTTAAGTTGCATTAGATATATATGCATGCATATAAAGTCAAAAAATGGTATCAGAGCAACAAAAATAACATACAGTGGTTCAGGTAGCGTTACTCGGTAGAGGTTGGTGGCCGGGGATGTCACATTCCTAGGTGCAAAGTCTTCATGGGGTATAAACAAGGTTGAAAATAAAGACCTTTGAATCAGGAAGATAATGAGGCTCCATAACCAATGTATACAACATATTTCATAGCATAAAACATAGTCCCTCATGAGGAACAAATTAAAATCTAAGGGGAATTGGACTACCATCATGTCAATATAAACAATTTTCCCTCCTAAGGTGATAGGTAATCGAGGAAGGATCCCTAAAGGTTGACTCTCTCTTTTGTTAAAATCCAACAAATTATGAGTACTAGACACAAGTTGAGGGGAACATAGAGCTTTCCAAGCGATCAAGGATAAAATGCTAACAAAAGTGCCTTCGTCTATTATAGAGTGACATATGTTTATATCAAAAACTTACGCAATGACTTGGAAAGGAAAGTAGGAAGGAATGTGAGGTGTATTGTCAATCTATTCCAATCAAAAGAAATGACCTCATTACTTGGAGGAGATTTTGTGGAAATAGGTGAAATGACCCCTTTTCCAGAGTTATCTATAGTGACAAGAAGAACCTGAGCAGTATTAATTTCACTCTTCATGGGAAGAGTGGGATCGACCGATGATGGAACCAGTTTGACCACTTGAACTTCACTCTCCAAGGGGTAAAGAGTAGGACTGGTGATCGATGATGGAACCAATTAAACTGCTTGAAATTCACTCTCCAAGGGGGAAGGAGTGGGATCTGTCGTTGATTGAATCATATCAATCACTTTATCAACCAATGGTTGGTTGATAGAAATCTTATGGTAACTAGTTGGAAGTTGTTTGTGGGAAACAACAATCTCTTCCAACAAACATGCAGCCTCATCCATATGAGGGAAAATATAAGTTTGATGACTTACTGTTGGCATAGGGAAGACCCAAGGTTCAACGCTTAAAAAACACACCAACAAAACCCTAACTACCAACACTTTCGGCAACACCTGCGGAGCAGATGAAGTCTCACTCGTGGTAGAGGCAGGGGTGGTTGTAGAACTCAAGTGTCTACAACCTAGATGGGACATAGATCTATGATTACAACACTAACAGAGAACTTAGCAGTGAAAATTCATTAGGATTTAACCCTTATTTACATCGCATATTCAAACCCTAATTATAGAACAACACAATATTCAACAAGATCTAACACTTCCAAGAACTTAGCACATAGAAATAGATCAGATATAACATTCATTCACATCACTAGGTACTAAGTTACTATATCAGATGCATCTAACATACATAAAGATAACAACATTAAGCATAAATCACATCGATCACACAAGTCATCCATAACACAGGATATACATGGTTCACCCCTAGAGCGGGGCTACATCCACCAACTCTTCTTCTTCTTATTTATTATGTTTTGTCAATCTTCTTACATGCACAGAGCCCCAAAACCCCACTCTGCATAGGACATGATATTTGTGTGCAATTCACCAGATCCTCCTTCTCTGATTTAGGTCACAACACAAAGCCTTCTTACATAGTCTTCACACCAACATCTTACAATTACTTGCACTTATCTCTACAAGTCCTAACACATAACACGCACAAATCCTCTAGCTCTGCACTAAGCCACAAATATTCACGACTAATTCACTTAGCACACTGGATCCTTCTTACATCGCCTATATATATATTTATACATTACAAAATGGGCCTAAACATGGGTAAACCCATGGGTCGACATCCCATACCTGTTACATAAACCCTAAACCCAAAAATCCCGCAAAAAGGGGGCAAGATCCCACGATATCCAATTCACCTGGAGCTCTGTCTTCGACCAACCTGTCGAAGTCCCAAAATAGGTCAAACATGACCCAAGTTCTCCAAAACTTGGTCAAGGGCCAACAGGCCCCCAACACTCACCTGTGACTCATCTGGAGTCACTCTGATCTAGATAATTTTGCCTCAAATGCCTCGAGCTTGGCTCAAGATGCTTTGACTTGCTTCTTATCTAGAGCCTCCTACTCATAAAACTCTTGATTGACCTTCTCAGTGACAGGTCCTTCCAATCACTATTCAACTGAGGTGACTACTTGTTCTAGCTATGCAGCTTGTCCTTCAATTTCCTCGAAAATTGTGCAAGCTTCATCCTACATCGGCTAGAGTCACTGGGTCACTTACATGACCTTACTCTAAATGGAATGGGCATGTTGTTGATCCATGCACTGTTCTTGGGCTCTATTCATCCTCTTGATCGGTGATAGTAGCTTCAACTGTGCTTTCACTGTTGCTGCTTGTTGTTTTGCTTCCTGGAGATGTGACTCCAGTGTCCTGAGCTCAGGGTCCTTTGCAAGGTTATCATAGGTTTATGCACTTTGACTGTTGAGCTGCTTGCATTCCAAGGCTAAGGCCTTGATTCTCTCAAGTGCACTCCTCACAGTTTCTTCTCTTAGATCTCGCACTTCCTATGGAGTGCTTGGCACTATCTGTAATTCCAATTTTTCTATTCTTTTTTGAAGTTGCTGAATGGATTCAGAAATCCTTCCCACTTAATTCTCCACTAGGTCTTCTTCCATATGCTCTAATCCCATCACAAAGAGAAGTTCTCTAGTGACTTCTTTTTTAACTCCAATATGCTCTGCGAGCAACTTTTCTTTCTCCCTTTGTATCTGTGCTCTATCCTCTACAAACTTCGCCTGGAGGTTGTCTTTTTCTTGCTACGCAACCTGACGTTGTTCTATGGCTTCCTCTTTTTCTTGCTTCAGGGCCTCTATGGCCCGTTCCTTTTCCTCCTGGACATGATGAAGGTGAGCCTTCGTCGCATATACTATCCTACGTAGCTGGGTAGGCTCATTTCCTACTTCTATGTTCCCTGCTGAGAATGCATAGTAGGAATTGTGTGGCTTTAATGGAGAGCCTACTATATTCCTTTAAGCTATGATTCAATGAGATCATACATGGATTATTGCTTTTATTAATTGCATTGTAAAATATCTTCTGATGTATCTGATACAACAACGATGATGAGGTCCACATCATCCACTGTGAGCACATTCTGCAACTTTGGCTTACTAGATTTTGACTTCTTACACAATGTAGGTTTCCTTGGGGAAAAATTTCATTTCTTGGACATCTCTAGCTCTTCAAGGGGGTTCCTAGGTGGTGTTACTTCACCCTACTTCTGCTTGTATTCTTCCCCTTCTTTCTCTTCTTTTTCCACTTCGTCATCTCCTCCTATGCTAGGTGAATCTGATGCAGTCTCTTCTGATGCGTTGTTTATTTCTTGTACATCTTCTTTATTTTTATTTCTGCTACTGTTGGCTACATCAAACTCTTTGCAAGTGACCACAGGACTTCCAATGAGGTTGGGGTCGAATAGTTCTGCCTGGTCGATTGATATAATGAGCTCTGTAGGACATTCCTTAGTTATTTCTTCTAGGTCCTCCTATGTGATCTTGTAGTAGGATTGAATCTCTTCTTTATGTTCGTCTCCATGCACAGTGATATAAATAAAATGTCTATCTGCGCAGAACTTCATAATTGGCCTGAACTTGTCCAGGGTGTTTGATGTCATACGAGGGAAAGACTCAATATCCCTCTTCAACTATAGGTAATAGGTGTGGAGCACCGTGTTTGACTTCCATTATTTAGCCATGTCACTTGAATACAAGAGCGTGGTGAATTTTGCAGCTAAGGGTTCTGATGGATCAATCTCAGGGAAGGTTGCACCTTCCAACATTTCCCAAGCAATGAAGGAGATGAGGATCAACAACCAGCTAAAATGGAACTCATATCCTTGATCCTGAGATTCACAGAAGTATTTTTCTAATTGGTTGATGAGGTAGCTTGCCAAGTTCATTTATATCTCTTCAATGCATTTTCCCGTGAGGTCAACAACGAACCCCATGACCTGCGTTGGTCTGTTCTTCGTTACTAGCTTACCAGGGATCAACTGGAAGGCTAGGTGCACTGCACCATTCTGGATGGAGGCTACCTTGTAGCCTCGTTTCCCCTTCTCCACATCACCATAGGTATCTTTGATTCTTTGCGCCATGACGCAATTTGTAGCCTTCCCTGGATAAAATTATTATGGGTCTGGTCCTTGCATGCTTAATCTGGTGATCAGATGGGTCAATACTGAATCGACTATGATACGCTTTTCCAACCATAGGTAGCCTCAATGGAATCATGAAAACAGGATTTTAACGCATGCCTTAACCTTCTAGTGCCTTCCAAAGTGGGGTATCTTCATTACGTTCAGAATGGTGGACCTCATGATGTCCATGGTCCATGGCTAGGGGATGATCTTTGAATTCTTCCCCTTTGTCTTGGTCAAATACTTGTATGGTGTGAGCATGCCATATTTCTTGCTGTCTCCCAGGTTATAGTTGTTGATCTTCAATGTCAAAATCCTCTCCAACTACGGTCTTAATGCGCATATTCCCTTCGGAAGGTATGCAATGATGGCTGTGTAGTTGAAGTCCCTTGGGACACTGTCACGACTCACCGTGCTAGCCAGAGGTGGGATGTAGTCAGGCATGATAGATGGGATGAGCTTCACATTCACTAAGTCATCACGATGCTTGGTTCGTTTCTCTGTCGTAGCTCAGGATGGTCTAGATCCACGAGAAGTCAATGAGGATGCTTGCACTCCTCTCGTCGACGAGGCTTGGATGCCTGTAGACATCACCTTCTCGACCATGAGGTCTATTAGGATCTCTTCGACGAATTTTTCTACTGTGATAATTTCGTCTAACATGCACACTCGAGATCTGATATCTCAGGTTGGTGAAAAAATACTCACTGTAACAGCACGAGTGGTGAGGTCTCAATAATCATGGTGAGGTAATAATCAACTCGAATAATCACAATTGGAAAAAGTGTTCACGGTGAAATTTTTGATGGGATAAATATACATCATCATAATAGATCCCTCCAATAGGTAGGAATGCCTTAATCAATGCAATTTCATCCTTTGTGGTGTGGTCCCAATGGTCCAATGGAAAACATTCCGGCAATAACTGTGTTTCTAGCCATTCTAGAGTGTCATTCTAATGGTCAGGATGCCCCCAACGGTCATATTGCTTCGTCATGGAAAAGTGACAATTTATGCTATTCTGGTATCCCGACGAAGTTCTAGTTCTACAAACCTTCTTTCTGTGAAGTCCTCTCTGGTACTTATTGCAATTTTTCTATCTTTGCTTTCTTCTTGCTGAGATTTCTGGCTTTCTTTCCTGTGATTTGAGTTACGGGTTTCCTTTTTTCATTATTGTTCTTATCTCATCTTAACATAGGAACTTCGCACCACTGAGGTTCTTTCAAAGGGTTTTGTTATCACTCCAAGAGTCACTCCCAGATTGTAAATGAGAGTAATCTTGGTAACATATAAATAAAAAGACTTGATTGGTTTTGTGGATCAAGAAAAAGAAAACAAGGAAGGAAAAGGACAATAAGCTGTTGTAAATCAATGATGGACCATTGGCCTATGGAGTCAAGCAAACACCCCGCTCATTAAATGAAATCAATATACATATCAGATGAAGGTTTGTTAAATAGAGGAAGAAAATGATAACACAAAGAAGAACATCCATAAATCATAGATCCTCTCTGCATAAATGAATCCAAGGTATTTGAATGTAAACAGTCACTAATAGGCAAGATACATCAGATCCTCAGATGCACAAGAATCCATTAATCAAAGGCAACCATGATCCTCAAGGTGTACAATTCATTCAAGTAAGAAGAAAAATTAGAAAATAAAACAACTGATACAATCTGATAACACAGATATCATGAACCTTCAGTAACAAAAATGTTTACAAAACAAAAGCCCCTCAAGGTTACAATGATCACAAGCAAAGTTCCTTCTACAACTCTCTCATCTCTCTTGCTCATGAATCCAACCTCCCTACCCTATTCTACAATGAATATATATCCATATAGGTCCTTTCCATCTCACCCATTCTAACTCCAACCTCTTTCCGAAAATATAAACAACTACAAACAGAAAATGACACGTTTTAACTAATTTCCTACTTTTTAGGAGACAAAATTCTGAAACATAGGCTTCCAAACGCCACTTGTAATTCTCAAACCATAACAAATGTGTAAAATATGAGAACAATTTTTGTATATAAGCTCTTTATGAAGACACAAATCTCTCAGTTTATTTAAATTCATCTCCAGCTGGCCGAAACAGGTGTCACAAAAACATGTCTCAAACAAGAAATCACGAAAACGGAAAACATAGGGCTCAAAGATTCTTTTGAATATCCCGATCCATGACACCTGTGTGAAAAATTGAAGAGGTTAATTTTCATGGGTATGTTCTTGACAATAACCTCCTTTGGAGTTTTAAAATTCATCTTATTTCACCCGGAAATCCTCCTGGAAGTCAACTGGTCAAAAATGCCAGTTCAACAATCTTAAAACAAAGTTTCAACAGGACGTTCCGTAGCACCAATTCTATGTCAAATAACTCTCTAACCATATCACATTTTGAAAAAATGAGAGAGTTTTTTGTTATTTGGTATGTGATGAAAAAAAACCTCCTCCAGTTTTCAAAAATTCCTTCCCATTTGTTAATAGTACAAGTTTTAAGTTAGTCACTCAAAACTGGCAGAAGCTTCCAAAAATAACTCTGCATAATTTGGTCTCTGCCAAAATTTCGGTAGTGCTCGCCTGTGTGTCTGTGTGCAATTTGGTAGCGCCATCATAATTTGTAGCACCTTCAATTGAATGTTGACAGAATGGGTAGCAACCTCGAGTATTAGCAACGCCATTAGTCTTAGGAGATTTGGTAGCGTTTTAGGTAGTAAAATGGCAGACCATGCTATATAGACAATTATGCCTGTAGAGGTTATTTAGTTTCTTATGAAGAGGAAAGCCTCTTCTGGCTACAAATCCTTGTGCTAACAGAGGCTCCATGGGGGATAGAGTCCTACCTGTGAGGCTCTAAGAAATCTTGTGGTTTCAGTGCCTTATCCTAGGGTTGTGGAGTCAACATTCAACCATTCTCTAAAAAATTCTCAAGGCCTGCCTTTATTCACACAAACTGACTGCTATTTTTGCAAGCTGAAGGAAAAAAAAAATGCTCGGGAAGCGAGCTTATTTCCTACCCTACTTTACTCTAACCAGCTCTATAATTTGGTTAGGTAAATTCTGACTTCCATAACAACCATTCAAGAAATTTTAAAATTGAATAAACCTTGCCTCTGTCACTGATCAACAACTGATGTTTGAAATGTAACAATAGTGATAAGAATTCATTCAAGAAACCATACTCACCTATAAATGCTCATGAGTTTAAAAAGTCTAAAATCTTCAAGTTATTTGAAATGTAGAATTCTATGAAGGCTGCCACCGGGTCTTTGAAACCAAGATCATAAACATGTTGGTCCATGGAACACACCTACTCAAACATGACTTCTTCTCTGCTGAAAAACTGATGACCTTCTTGTTCCCTTATGATCAGATCATCAATCATTACAACTTCCTCTTTAGAATAGTGCTCACAAGAGGATGACAAAACATGGTTTACATCATATGGATTTTGATTAATTAGAAACATATAGTTTCCAATGTACTCACCAACTATTTCATCTTCAACATTGTTTGAAAACTTCTCTTGAATTTGACATGCATACCTGTTCATTGAAACATCTGCAATCATTGAATAATCTAATTCATGATTTGACACATACTTACATCCTTGTTGTTGTTCTAGATCTGATTCACACTCACTATTTTCTTGCTGAAAATCTAAAATGTATTGACATTTCCGTTGTTCATGTGCATGCATATTTTCAAAGTCAACCCGCTCTCGGATCCTTCTAGAAGAACAAATGTTCTCCTCCACTCCTTGAGCATACTCAAACAACTGTCTTAGGGATGAAGACCTCCTTTCTAACAAGAAAAGGTAAATTTCTGAATGAAGACCCATAACATAATATATCATGACAACTGTCTCTGTAGGTTAGATATCCAAAGGCATGTCATAACAAATGCTATAGAATATTTTGTTAAAAAAATACAAAGCTTCATCCTCCTCTCTCCTCAAAGCATAAAAATTAGCAAGGTATGAATACAATGATTTGTTCTCACCCCAATAATTCAAAAAATCATTTTAGAACTCAATCCAAGAGATAATGGAATAATCTCTCAGACCCTTAAACCAAACAACAACATCTCTGAACAAAGACTTAGTGAACAATATCATGATCACATCTTCATGAACAATCTTGAACCCATCAACGAAGTTTTCAAAGGATTCCAAGTGCCTCTCAACTAAAACTTGATTCTCTCCAGAAAATTAGGGAAGATACTCAAGGCAATCAAGAGGATAAGTATGAAGAAGAAAGGGAAACCTTAAAGTCTTGAACATCTTCATTCTGATTTTAATTTGAAAGGCAGTGGGTTGATCACGAGAACTAACAGGTTGATGACAAGGTTCAACAGTAATGAAAAAAGGTGCTAAGACCTGAGAGGGTTCAACAGTAATGCCAAAAGGTCCTGATCTCTGGACAGGTTTTGAATAAGTTTCAATCTCTACAAAATCAGAAGGGTGATCAGATTCAAGAGGAATTGGAATGCAAGACTCATCTTTAGGAATAGGCTGTGATGAGGATATTGAATCAACATCTACAATATAGGGATGCAAGATTTCCTCTTCTAAGGTTGGATATATACAACTAGGATGATGATTTTATAAATATACAAAACAGAAAATGATTCTCTTTACATGCAAAGGGAAAAGCATGAAAGAGCTGATAAAGAAATACAACATTTCATGAAGCACACTAATGAACTGATACCTGGATTTAGAATTCAGCATCTTCATCTTCTGTCAATTGGATCCTCCCCAGTGGAGTATTTAATTGTGGAGTCGCCAGGCAGATGATACAGTCAATTATGTGTCCTCCTTTTGTCTGCCATCAAAAGTCAGATCTATGTCGTTCTTCCCAGGGAAACTAGCTTCACTTTTGTTCCCCGGCAACGATGCCAATTATGTTATCACTCCAAGAGTCACTCCCAAACTATAAATGAGAGTAAGCTTGGTAAAATTCATTATGATTTAACCCTTATTTACATCACAGATTCAAACCCTAATTACAGAACAACATAGTATTCAATAAGATGTAACACTTCCAAGCACTTAGCACATAGAAACATATCAGATCTAGCATTCATTCAAATCACTAGGCACTAAGATACTATATCAGATGCATGTAACATACATAAAGATAACAACATTAAGGATAAATCACATCAATCACATAAGGCAACCATAACACAGGATATACGTGGTTCACCCCAATGCGGGGCTACGTTCACCAACTCTTCTTCTTCTTTATTATATTCTGTCAATCTTCTTACATGCACAAAGCCCAAAAACCCCACTTTGGATAGGACAGGAGATCTGTGCGCACCTTGCCAGATCCTCCTTCCCCGAGTTAGGTCACAACAAAAATCCTTCTTACACAAGCTGCACACCAGCTTCTTACAATCGCTTACAATTATCTCTGCAAGTCCTAACACATATCATGCACAAAGCCTCTAGCTCCGCACTAAGCCACAAATATTCACTACTACTTCACTTAGCACACTTAATCCTTCTTACATTGCCTATCTATCTATTTATACATTACAAAATGGGCCTAAACATGGTTAAACCCATGGGACGACATCCCAGACCCGTTACATAAACCGTAAACCCAAAAAGCCCACAAAAAAGGGGCGAGATCCCACGATCTCCGCTTTGCCTGGCACTCTATATTAGACCTTCCTGTCAAAGTGCCAAAATCAGTCAAATGTGACCCAAGTTATCCCAAACTTGGTCAAGGGCCAACACTTACTTCACATAACCTACACGGAAACTTGACTCTACCTTTCTTAATTACAACCTAATGATTATTGGTGGATGGGTTGTCACCAACATGACCTAAAGAGGATGATGACATGGGTTGATGAGAACCCTTAAAACACACTTCTAAAGCCTTGGGAATATTAGGACAATCCTTAATAAGGTGGTCACCCTTACAAATCATGAAATGGAATTTGGGCTTGCAAGTTGTCTTTCTATGCTTGTTAATATCATCAACATGCCCAAAATGATTAATAGTGGCTGGTGGATTGCCCCCTTGCTTATTTTTCTTCTTCTTTTTCTTCCTTTTCTTCTTCTTCTTATCCTCTTGTTTACTAGAATTAATACTTTTACCAGGTGAGGAAGGAGAAAGGGGAGAAGATCCCATGGGCGAAAAAGGAAAATCATCAACTTGAAGTTGATGTTCTTGGAGTAGAGGTTTTTAATACAAATAACTAAGAGAATTCAAGATCATTGGAGTGGGAAACAACCATACCAGTAAACTGATAGTGAATTCAAGAAGAACCAATCTGGAAGTATAAGGAGGACCAACGTTTCCAAAAGAAGGAAAAACAAAAGGTTCCCCATAAAAATGGGTCCCCTAGATGGTAGTTATAGGAACTGATGCCATAGACACAAACTCAACCTAGGGTATTATAATCAAAGATAACACACTAGAAAAGTTCCTATAACATAATATAAAACAAACACATGAATTAGGGATATTCCAGAGACAGGAGATGAGGTCGTCAAAGAATATATGAGAAGCAATTACCCCGACCTCCACATAACATACCTTGTTGGTGCAAGTAACCCTCACTTTGTTCGGACAAACTCCAAGGCTACTGAGAGTGTGATGAAATGTACACCTTAGGTACCACAAGGAACCTTCTGAAGAAGGAACCCCCCTTGGATTCACCTGTGTATAATCCTAGGAAAAGAAACTATGTTTACCAATTTCGTAACGAATGGTTGGGTGGGTAAGCAGTCGACAGTCAAGACTAATAAAATGGAACTGGGAATGGTTGATATATATTCACTACAAAAATACTAATAAGAAGTGGTGTTACCCCTATGACTTACCGCTCTTCAAATCTCCAAACTTGTTGTAGTCCCACTAGGCAAACAAAAGAGGGGAGATCTCAAACCGTTGCTTCGCTTGACCTCATGCTTAAATCCCATGTAATAGGAGATCTCCTGAAAAAAACCAATTGTTACTACCTATATTTAAATACTCTCTAGTATTCTACAATCATTTTTAAGTGGCCTTGGAGAATTTATTCTCCACCCTACAACCAAGGCCCTAAAATCCTAGACTTGTGATCATTTTCTAATAAAGAAAAGGTCTAGTTGATTTTAGATTATGTTCTTGTTCCTTTTATGGATGTTTGTTACTCAAAAGGAATTGCAAATGCAACTTGACTATGATGTGTGACACTTGACTCCAAGAATAATTCAAAATAAAATATGAATGCAATGCAATCTTTAAGTTTCAATGAAGGCTATCTATAAGAAGGAGCAAGATGTTTCAAGCAAAGAAACAATAACAACTTTCAAAGCAAGAAACATAAACTACTCTTTAAATGCAAAACGTATCCAATATATGATTCAAATAAATTTTAGTATACATGTGTATCAGATGCAAGTTAGAAGGTCATGATAAGGATCATTTTCCTCTATTTCATGAGTACTTGGCTTTAGGAGCCATGATCCCTTTGAAATAGGTTACTCTACCTTGGTGCGAGGTATGTAGAAATAGACATCGCCCTAGATAATGTTATTACATGAAAACGTATGTTCAGACACCTATGAATCTCTACTGCACATTCTGTAAATCTGTGGGTCATGATGAGAAGAATTGTAGAGATTATGACCTCTTGCATGAAAGAACGAGGGATATCTACACAATTCAAGGCAAAGTACAACAGGAAGGGAATGCGATGCAGTATAATTCCCTAGGAAGAGGAAACTTCAACCCGCGTGGTGGATTCAAAGGAAGAGGACGAGGAGGAGGTATGGGTTGAGGTCGAAGCTAGATCATTTGTTATAACTGCGCACAACCATAAAATTTGGCAAGGGACTGTTAGAACCCTTGTACCACTTGCAGTTACTATAACTCATTTGAACATGTCATAGAATATTGCCCTGCATTGTTAGCCAAACTTCAGGAGATACAGGGAGGAAACCAACAAGTACAACTAATAACAGCAGAACCTCACGGAGCATATCCCAGAGTCATTGTTATCACTAGGGGAGATACTGCTACAGGAGAAGACATGGTGACTCCAAGGAAGAATACAGAACAATCAGGAGTCAGAAAAGCTACAGAGAAGACGCAAGAGTTTGATCCAAAGAAAGAGAAACATTTGTTTGAGGAAGAAAGAAAAGACTTCAAGAGAGATCAGGATTCTTCATCAAAGTCTCTACCATAAGTAAGAGAGTGTGGGATGCCTCTGGAATTTGATTAGTCTTCTTCACCCAGAGAAGGAAAAGAGGTAAGTAAGATCATGGAATTCTTATGCACTTGCATTAATTTGATAAAGGATGAGAGCATTTTATAGGAGCTATAAAACTTGATCAGACAGTATGAGATAGGAAGGGTGGATCCTCTACTAAGTAAAGAAATACATCAACTATCCAAAAAGAGAAGGAAAACCAAGGAACTACACCTTAATGCCCAAATAAGAGGTTATGATATATATTATGTGGTCCTCGTCTTAGGGTCAGAGGTCAATGTCATGACGAAGTAGACCTGGGCATTAATGGGAAAAACTAAGTTGATCTATTTCCCCATCAAGCTTAGGATGGCCAATCAACAGTCTGTGAGCCCCTTCGAAAGACTGGAACATGTCCCTGTGGATATCGATGGGGTTAGATCATTTGTGGACTTCGAGGTGATTGAGATAGTCAATGATAGTTGTCCTTATCCTGCATTGTTAGGAATTGATTGGGCTTTCAATAATTCTACTTTTGTTGACTTGAAGAAAAGAAGAATGATGTTTGAAGGTGATGGCCTTAGGTTCATTGCATCTATGGATCCTGATGAAGGTTGAAGATACATAGAACCCATAAGAGAGGAGGACCATGCATATGAGCTAGAGAATATATACAAATTGACAGCAAGACAACATGATTACATTAATCCTACAATAGATAGGAATTTAAGTTGGTGAAGAGACAACACATGTTCATCAAATTCAGAAGAAGCACTCAAGAACTGACAAAAAAAAATGTATGAAGTATATGTGTGGCAATGTGCTAGATTGACCATAGAAGTTCACTGGATCGGAACAACAGTAAGTAATTTTCCCACCTTTGATGGTTTGAATCACTTAAAAACTTTCTTACTGGAATTTGAAGAAACTATACCAGAACAACAAAGACTGTTGGCACTAGACGAGGCCTTGAAAGCAAATCCATCAAGATGGTGGGGAGCACATAAGAAAAACATTGCGGACTGGGTGGAATGTCACACCTTGATGACAATACGATTTTTAGATCAAGTAGAGAGATGCGAAGTTAGATAAATAGGTCAAAGTTGTCTAAAAGACCATGTGAAAAGTTTTGAGGAGGCCTTGAGCATAATTCCTCAGGAGTAGTGGGTGCATAAATTCATTAACACACTAGATACAACGCCTATCAACTGGTACCTTGAAGTGGAATTGTGCCTCACCACTACAGATTGGCAAGGTATGACTCATAATTTTGTATCTACATTTTTATTTTAAAGTCAACACCCTATGTTAGATCAAGCTTTATAGGTTGTAAGATAGAAAGTACTTGAGGAGGCCCCTAACCTCCCTTTGGAGCGAGATGAGGATGAATAGACTACACCTCTTTAGAAATTGCAAGGATGTTACAATATCAATTTCGATGAAGACGATAATACTAGGAATGTGAACATAGTAGAAACATAAGGACAGAGATAAATAGAAGGACCAGGAGTCGAACTAACGTTTATTGGATAGTCAGTTAAAATAAAGAATGTCAATATTGGGACAGAGCAAGCACCGAAACTGGCCAATGTTGGAGAATATTGGGATGATGCCACCATTGATAAGATCACATAATTACTACATGAATATCAGGACTTGTTCCCAACCAAGTTCACTGATATGAAGGGCATAAAAGGGCCCATGGGAGAGATGAATATCCCATTGAAACCAGATGCAAGGCCATTCAAACATAGACCCTACAGATTGAATCTAAAATATAAGGAGAAACTGAAGATTGAATTAGACAGAATGATGGAAGCAGGAATCATAGAGTCTGTTGAAGAGTTAGAATGAATTAGCCCTATGGTGGTTCAGGATAAGAAATCAGGAGAGTTCAGAATCTATGTAGACCTGAGGAAATTGAATGATGCATGTCTACATGATACATTCCCTACACCATTTACCAATGAAGTGTTAGATAATGTGGGAGGATAGGAGTTATATTCCTTTACAAATGGATTTTTAGGTTATCACCAGATCAGGATTGCCAAGGAAGATCACCACAAGACCACATTTGAAACTGAATGGGGATCCTACCAATACACAATGATTCCTTTTGGATTGAATAATTCACCAACCATCTTTTCCAGGGTGGTGGTCGAAGCATTCAAGGAGTTTTTACATACATTTCTGGAAGCATATTTTGATGATTGGACTATTTTTAGCTTATTGAAAGACCATATTGAATGCTTAAGACTAGTGTTGGATAAGTGCAATCAATGTCAGATTCCCATGAACCTGAAGAAATGCATTGTCTTTTCACCCTTTGGAGTATTGTTGGGCCATATTGTGTGTAAACAGGGGTTGCTGGTAGATCCGTCCAAAATTGCTATTATTGTTGATGTACCCCCCCACTTCAGTCAGATAGCTTCACACTACACTGGGACATACATGATACTACATGATGTTCATTAAGGTCTATGTACAGATTGCAACACCTATGGAGAAGATTTTGAAGAAATATTTTCAGTTTCATTGGACAAAAGAATGCCAGCAGAGCTTTGACACACTGAAACAAAAAATGGTTACTGCCCCTATTCTGGTTTTTCCAGACTAGAGTAAGGAATTTCATGTGCATGTTGATGCATCATCTATTGCATTAGGATCAGTGTTAGCAGAAACAAGAGCAGGAGATATTGACCACCTGTTAACCTTTGCAAGAAGGAAGCTCTCAACAACTGAGAAAAATTACACTACCACTGAAAGAGAAGGATTAGCCATGGTATATGCGTTGCTGAAGTTTTGTCACTACTTGTTGGGAGGACACTTTAAGATGTTCACTGATCACTCTGTGTTGAAATACCTAGTCAACAATCCATTGTTGGGGGGAATAATATGGAAATGGCTTCTATTATTTCATGAATAGGATTTTGAAATTGTGGAAAAGCTAGGAAGGATGAACAAGGGACCTGGCTACTTGTCTAGGTTGAAACATGGAGAGGAACCTACTAGTTTGGAGGATACACTTCCAGATGCAAAGTTGTTTTCCATTAGGAAGGATGATTATCACTTCACAGAGATAGTTCAGTTACTGTCAATAGGAATAACACCTCACAAATAAATAGTCATTCATAAGAAACAACTGGTAGTGCACGTTGCAGATTTTTTACTTATAGCCAAACAACTATATAAGATGGGACCTGATGAGATCCTAAGGAGATGTGTTATGGAAGAAAAATGACCACTGATTCTGGAAGAAACACATGAAGGTATCGTAGGAGGACACTACGCAGGGAAATACAAAATGTAGAAGGTTCTTAGAGCTAGCCTCTGGTGGCCCACTTTACACAGAGATGCTAAAGAATACAACAAAGCCTTTGATGTATGACAAAGAGTTGGGAAACCATCCAGAAGAGATGAAATTCCATTAGCACCCCAACTAACCTTACAGGCCTTTGAGAAATGGGCCATTTAATTCGTGGGACCTATCAACCCACTAGGGGAGTGCACAGGAGCTAGATACATCATCACTGCGACATATTATTTGACCAGATGGGCAGAAGCCAGAGAAGTTAAGGACTATAGTGAAACTATAGCTACACAGTTCATATTTGATGATATCATAACCAATTTGGGATGCCCAAAGATCTTTATGAGTGATCAAGGTACATATTTTATTAATAAGACTATTAAAGCCTTGACTCGGGAATTTGAAGTTCATCATCAGAAGAGCACTCCATACCACCTACAAGAGAACGATATAGTTGAAGCTTTCAATAAGATCTCAGAGACTGTGATGACAAATATTTGCAGTGTAAACAAAGATGATTGGGATTTGAGAGTATCAGTTGTGTTATGGGCCTATAGAACCAATTGTAACAAGATGACAATGAAGACTCCATTTAAGTTGGTTTACGCTTTAGAATCAGTTGTGCCTATGGAATATTTAGTTCCTAGCCTGAGAATTGTAGCGTTCACATATATGGATGACACTGGCATTGTGCAAGACATACTTGCATAGTTGGTAGAGCTAGAGGAAGACCGATTTACTGCAGGATTCCATCAACAGGTACAGAAGGAATGAGATAAGTCTTACCATGACAAGCATATCAAGAAGAAATCCTTCAGGCAAGGAGACCTAGTATTGGTATATGAAAACAAGTTCATGAAGAATCCAGGGAAGTTCATAACACATTGGATTGGGTCATATGAGATGGCTCATGTCACATAAGGAGGATCTGTGCAACTAAAGACTTTGAATGGGGAATGGAAGGAAGGATTGGTGAATGGGAGTTGGCTGAAAATGTACTATAAAAACCAGATGCATCGCATCTCTCGGTAAAAGAAGAAGGAGAAGGGTCTAGGTACCAGGTGTAGTTGAAACTGGGTACCAGACACAGAAAAGCTAGTCTGCACACAGGGTGGAGGAACAGAGCAGAAAGCACAGGATGTGTTGTGCAGTCTGAAGTTGAAGTAAAGAAGAAGGTTCAAATCAAAGTGCCTTGGGATGAGTTACAGGTGAGTGTTGGGGTCCTGTTGGCCCTTGGGTATGGAAGGAAGTGAATATTATGGAAGAAAAGGAAAAATGCGAACTGCGCGGAAGACAAGTTGACTGAGATTGGGTCAAAGTGGCCAAAAGAGTAGAAAAGAGGGAACGAAGTAAGAGAAATAAAGTCATTGGATGGGGATATCAAAGAAAATAGATCATTAAGGAATCTGGATCATGGACAACTCAACAAGCAGGAAAAATCCACTAGTAGATGCTTTGGAGCACCTCGCAAGAAAGAAGGAAATATAGGCTGGCAAAGCCTGAAGAATGTTGGTCAAGTTGACCTCGGGTTTTAGACACCTAGGGTTTTGGAATCTAGGGTTTTGATACCTAGGTTTCGGCC
Organism: Picea engelmannii; assembly: GCA_009831015.1. Classification (NCBI taxonomy): domain Eukaryota; kingdom Viridiplantae; phylum Streptophyta; class Pinopsida; order Pinales; family Pinaceae; genus Picea; species Picea engelmannii. The sequence continues at coordinate 173,892 of ML800383.1, forward strand.
TAAGGATGTTGGTGAGATATTGTAATGTATAAATAAGAACCTAGAGGGGAGAAGAGGGGTTCACATTCAGGTTAGATATTATGTATGATGAGTGATTGTTGTTATTATTCAGAGAGAATATTTGAGTGGTGAGAGAAGTATGTGTTGTAATATATTCATCTGGGTGTGAAGATCAACCCTGCTACACATTATTTTTGTCATCCCTATGACCATTAATGATGTAAACCTATCTGTTGCCTTCAGAGGGGTCAGTGGCCTGATTTCCTGAAGAGAGAAGGGAGAAGAACTTTTCCTGAGAAAATAAGTTGCATTTTCC